>JAYJMB010088112.1:0-20037 GCA_036873735.1 Pouteria campechiana
GTGCAAAAGATGAAGTATTAGGTGCAAAAGATGAAGTATTAGGAGAATAAAATATGGCATTTTGCATTCTCATCAGTAGCAAATGCCAATTCGAAAGAAATAAATAATGACATGGAAGTAAAGCAACATAAGCAATTTACAGGAAATCAAAGCTTCTCAACCTTATCATTAAGAAAACAATGCCACAATGTACATTGTACAAGATTACACATGACCCTTTACCATGAGACTCGTCCCCGCAACTCAGGTTTTAGTCCCTTGCAAGTGAGATCTTATAGGTTTATATAGTGCACAAAGCCTAACCAACAAGGACACATGTTAGCTCACCATCAAGCCACATGTCCCTAATGCCATCATGTAGAGACACATCCCACACATGTCATACATCTAAAGGTGCCATGTACCCCCTGTAAGACACATGTCTCACTCTCCCTCTCTTCATGGGAGAGGTGGGCTAAGTCCTCTCCTTTTCAAAAAAATTCTCTAACTACCAAGGACTTAGTCTAAGCCCTTGCCACATTTGCTGTAAAGGTTCACATCACTGCCATGTCATTACCACATTATCACATGCCAATTAGAAACTTAGAAAAGTCATCCACTCAAGTTGTCCCATCTGATTAGTGTCCTCCTCATCCCCCGCTAGTACCAAACTCATTTGGCATTGTCCTTGTCTCGTTCATCTAGCACCCTCAATGCATCGATGCCTCGATCCCTCTTGATTTGCAACTTGCACTACTGATGTGTCCTATATGCTATATATGATCTGCATCTATGATGCAACTTTTATCCATGATCCCACACTTGGAATTGTCTCACAATCCCATCTTGGATCAGCCTCATGATCCCCCTAGGAGTTGTCACATGATCTTGCTTTGGGTCTGCCTTTTGATCCAACATAAGACCATCTTGCTTCACTTGCATCATGCAAGTGAATCGTATAGTTCATCTGCCAAGCGATCCACAAAACTGGGGTGTAACAAACTCTCCATCACCCAAAGTCATTGATGTCCTCATCAATCACAAGTACTAAAAACCTCATCCTTTAATGTAGCCATAAGGAACTGGCTCTCCCACCTTGGGAACTTGAATCTTGGCTCTGGCTTATACCATTTTACCAAGCGTGCTTCATTGCTGACTCTGCTCTACCACAGAAACCCAAGGAACACCTTTCCTTGTTTAGCAACACTCATCCACCACCAAAGGTAGACTATAACCATACTGATTTACCACAATAGGTAGACTACAACAAGAAACTATCCCTGCAATGGTCAACACTCTTGACCATTTCAAACCAATTCTTTGGTCACACTTAGCTTAGACTACAACAAGAAACTATCCCTACAATGGTCAACACTCTTGACCATCTTAAACCAATTCTTTGGTCACACTTAGCTTACTAGCTAAGTCCAATGATACACCACTAACTCTCTTAGCTAGTCCAACTTAGAGAACCCACCAAGTTTTGCATCACACCATGCCCATAATAGAATTGCATGGCCTCGCCACTGCTCCAACCTAATTTTGACCTAGGATTCAAGTTATGCTTGAACTCATCATTGAATTCTTGTAACTTTCGTTTGCATAGCATCAACGTGCCTCCCAACACCTCCTCCAATGCCTTCACAAATATTTCATTCGACAACTTGAACTCTTGCCAACCTTGCACTGGTTCAATCTCCATTGTCTCTACCTTGCCAATTTCATTTTGACAAGCTAATGACCAATTCCACTTTTGATCCTTCTTCAAGCTCAATAGAACAACATCTTGTGCTTGATTCACTGAATCCATGCATGACTCACCATGCCCCTGCAACTTGAGCTCCAACTTAATTGCCTCTATAGCATGGAACCTGTCAAATACACTTTGACAATACAAGAACACCCATTCCATAGCTATGTCATGCACAAGGGACATCCCCTCTTTGGCAAAACTACATGTTACATTCATTACATATAGGATACAAGCCCTCAAACCCTCAAGCAGCAAATTGAGTATTACAATATGTTCCCCATGTTTGTTGTCCAATACAACCAAACAAAAACCCAAGTATATAATGAATCAAACACTAGTACAAGGAAATAACACAAAGTAAAATGATATGGAATAGTAGCTGAATGAACATTAAAAAGAGGAAATTCATGTGTATGGTATTTTATCAGTGAATTAATTGAATTAAAAGCATAGTTGGCATATTTTTATAATTAATAGCATATTAATTGAGTTGTTTGATGTTGGGAATGAAATTCCCTTGATATACTTAACTGAAAAGTTATAATCAAGATGATATAAATGAATTGTTTGATGAAATGAGAAAAAAAATATAAAAGGGTTTGAGTGAAACCCTAGAAGCCTAATGAATTGAGATGAAGGATTAGTATAACTGGGATATAATTAACTACTAAATAAGTTATCTAAATTAAAAAGGTATTTAATACAAATTAGATTATATGTTATGTCATATTGTCATCTAATGTCTAGTTATGCATAACAAATGTATGAGGAAAGGCTTTCATGAAGGAAATGATGTAATAGATGAATCCATGGTACCTTGACTTTGGCCATAAAGAGGTATTATGAAGTAGTAATGTGTGTAACATATGAAATATATGATTAAGGAATGATTAAAGAAGAATGTAAGATAGAGAGTCTTATGACTAGGTTAAAGTGCAGTTACGCACTTGAAAGGTATATGAACATCTTAAAGGATTAATCATAGTCTCTAGAAGTTGTAATTTATTGACTTGATATGCATTAGTGAAAATCATCTTGTAAGTGAATGAAATTATTGTGTGTGTAGGGACCTTGAGCATTAATTGGAAGCAAGTTATAGAGCTTGAGGATTTATGAAATTCTACTTCATTGAGGTAAATAGGCTATTTTCTGGTTTCATGTATGGCTAAATGGGGATAGTCGATATCCCATGCTTTGCACAAGCAATGAGGATAGTAGATATCCCACGAATGTTCATTCAATATATATGTATATAAGTGTGAATATTGATGTATAATTTTTTATGCATTTGTGAACTGATGGGGATAGTTTGACCCTTGATGCTTCTTTGTTATACATAGATGAATGGGGATAAATATTATCCTATTAATCTTATTAACATACATCCTATGAATATTTGAAATTCATGGGATAAGAGATATTTCACGGCTGTGCTGATATGTATTTTATGTAAATAGGTGTATTAATGGAATTGAAAACATTCTATAATGGTGTGCTTGGATATGGTAAATGAATTTCTTTTGATCTAATATTTGCATGGTTTGTTGTATGCCTGAATGACACAGTTATGATATGCTAGAGTCTCCTAAATTTGACATGATATGTTTAGATGACACAACTATGATAGGGTGTTACTTGGTTATGATTTTAAATATTCATGAATGGTGTAGAGTATTGTATTGAAAGCAGGAGCACTTGGGCCTCATGTTATTATGTATTATTCATGTTCTAGTTCTAGAATATGCTAATTCTAATTTATTATTATTTTCTATTTAGCCTACTTACTCAGTTTGCCTAGACTCATGCCTTCTTATTCTTATTTTTTTAACTAACAGGTCAGACAAAGAAGCCTACTATGGACTAGGGTTAGTGAGTAAGGTTTAAATATGCCTTCATGTATAATTGTATTTAAGATTTCATATAATATATAATAAGATGTATTAGTGTGTCATAGTAATAAATAATTATAATATGTGGATAAATTTGTAGGATTCAGTTGTATATTGCTATCATGATTCACTTCAGTCTTGGGCAGCTGTGGGTGTTTTAGAGTTTATGTCAATGCTTTATTTTATTTGATAAATATTTGTATAGGTATATAACCTCATATTCTAGGCTAGGTTTTACCAGATTTTTAGTGGAATAGTTCCCTTAGAAATCGAAAAGTTATAGGGAAATGGTGAAACATGTAGGCCTTTAGGAGGGTGTGCCAGTTTGGAATGCGGGGGAAATTTTGAATACTCTTTAAAAGTGCGCTTTGATGACTTAAAGATTTCCTTTCTTGTTGTTAAGAGCCTTTCCTATAAGATTTATGAAGATAGATGCTTGAAGGCTTGAATTGCTTGAGAATGTGAAAAAATAAGCTCAATAATACTGGCATCCTTTTTTTTTTCAACATCCCAACTTTAGGTAGTTTGGTTGGCGGCTTAGATGGGACTTTTGTCTAAGGGCAAATTGCAAGAATGTCCTAAGGAGTATTGGTAGGTAGTTACCATTCAACTGCTAGGGTCTAGTGACTTAGAGTGTCTTGCTAGAATGTAGGTGGCTGGCAATTCAACTACGATTTGAATTCAAAGTTTTTCTACACTTTCAAGTTCCATTAGTCCTTATGATATTTTTATCATTAGTTCTTGTGTTTTCATTAGCCCTTATGATATAATAATCTTATTTATGATAGCTTCACTCGTTGATTCATGTAAGATGTGCTTTAAAAAGAATCCCTTTCAAAAGGAATGTATAGAGGTGTTGGGAGACCTCTATAGAAAAACTTTAAAGCACTTTTTATCAAGCAAAAGGAAATCATCTTTGACTAGAGGAAACTTATGTTCATTTATAAACTTAATTGATAAAACTCATGGCATATAGACCATTAAGTTAATGGCAAAGAACAATTTGTGTGGTATGGATGACATACATTTAAATGTGGTAAGATTGCTTCTCCCATACAATACATTTTGAGTAAACATTGAGTGTGATTAATGGAAAACAAAATTCACCAACAAAATGAGTCAATGACTTTTACCTAGCCAATAGATGCTGCTATCCATCAGTTCAATACTAAGCATTGTTCATTGAAATTCAACCACAAGTGTACGGTGCTAAGTTTTATAGTATAATAGTGAGAAGGTTGTTGTCTTTGCAGGGACCGCTAATTCTAACCAATCACTAGTTATTGTAGAAACTAATCCTAATTTATTTAAAAAATCAAGAAATAAGAAATTGAATAAGAATTTGAAGTAATAGGCTTTAGTGAGAAGAAATCAAGATATAGAAACTCTAGAGGATTGATTTCACTTATGTTTCAATCTTGGTGTTTTCAACTCATTATATTTTGATCATTTTATTGGTTTATAATCAAGAATTCCAACAAAACTCAACTCTCTTTCTTGAGTGCCAAGTCAAGTATCCACTCTTAGTCTCCCAATTTTGATATTCTTATAAAAATTAGAAGATTAAGAATGCATTAAGATCTATGATTCTTTTAAGAGATTTCACATAACATAGAGGCTCTCCAGAGTCATTTAGAATTTTATGTCATGATGCCTAGATCCTATTCAGGATTACCTTTCCTGAATGTCAAATCCCCAATATAAAATTATTCAATAGTTGACCAATAAATTGAAAGCATTAGGAACAAGATATTATAAATAAATCAATTAAAACTCTTAATAATATAATCAATCAATCACACCATAATATCCACATATGATCCATCTCTTCTTTAGAAATAGGAGTTTAGCTACTCATAATTATAACAAAAATAATTTGAAGTAATCTAAACATCATCCCAAAATTAAAGGAAGAACAAGAAGAATGATAAAAACTCTAAAAATATGTTGATCTTCCTCTCAATTGCACCTAAAATCTCTTGTTGTTGAAGTCCTCCCTCCAAACGTCCCCCCCATGGATGTGTTAAATTCTGATTTATATCTCCCTCATTAGGGTTAAAAATTGCCTTGCATAAATTAAATCATATCTATACACAATAATTCAAAGTTCCAAAAATAACCAAAGTGCCACAAATTTGGGTGCCAAGGCGCTCAACCTCTATCTACCAAGTCCTTATCCATGTTGTTGTAGGTGCCAAGTCCTTGAGACTTTTAACCTTTCTCCCATTTATAGTCAATTGATCTTCTCCTTCAACTCCATTGTCTTGCTCCTTTTTTCCTCATTGATTTTTTCACCTTTCACTCATTTGCATAACTATTAACAAATATGAATAAAAATAAAATAAATTAACTAAAAACAACTCAATGATATACCAAAAGTTAGATAAAAAAGACATAATATAAATGAATAAAATTCACTTATCAACCATTCTCGGTCACCAAAATGTTCACAAAATAGATGGTGTTTGACTATCTTGCATGTGCTAACTAGCCACCAAAACGTTGCTAAACCAAGCATGCTGTTGGCCACTAAAGAGTTGCCTACAAGTGTTCGTTGGCCACCAAAATATTGACAAAATAGATGGGTAATACACCATCTTACATAAATTTGCCGGCCACCAAGGACATCATTAAAAAAATGGTTAAATAGCCATCTAGTTTGAACTTGTCAGCCACCAACTTCAAGCATGGCACCCTTTACATCCATTGGCCACCAAGAACATTGCTTAGAAGGTGAGAAATAAGCTACGTCATGTGCATTCATTGGCCACCAAGATTATCACCAAGTTGATGGTATTTAAGCCATCTTATGCATGGCTGGCCACCAAGAATGTTCCCAAAACACATGAATATTCAATCATTTTACATGAGTTTGTTGGCCATCAAGTATGTCACAAACATGGTTGTCATTCAATTACATAGCATAAAAAAAATTGCTAGCATCTCCCTCACTTTGCTCAAGGCTATCAAGTAAACCTTTTCAGTTGCAAAAATATACATCTTATTATGGCTTGTGACATTCAACCAAGTCTTGCAAGATATAATAATCACATGGAAGATGTAAAGAGTGCATAACCAAATGCTTGTGATGAGCTAAGAAATGCTTTATATATTAAGACATAAAGGTATATAACCTATATAAAAGAATACACAAATAACAAGAAAAAATCATGAAATAGATGGTCATGAAGACTTCAGGGGCAGCTTGTTGCTTGGATGTAATTGTGGTTGTCCTTCAAATAGATATGGCTCTATGCCTCCATGCACTTGAAATGGAACAAAGCACCTAACTAAGTTCTTACAAAGTAAATCAAACATGATTACAACCATAAAGAATGTTAATAGAGTTCCATAAGATAAAGTATGAATGATTCATGCAATTAAAACATAGGGTAAAAGAATTCAAAGCATGTAGTTGTAGACCATAAAATAAGTGGTGCCCGACCATGAAATAAAACATGTTTTGCTAGTTCTAAGGCATACAATTTCCATAGAACATGTGGTTTTTCAGCTTCAATAGCTTGCAATGGAAAATTGGTGGCCATCTATTAGGGCCAACCTTGCTAAGATATGTAGGGTGTATGGCAAAGCTGAAATCTAAGAGATATGGGGAAAGCAGATGGGATGTGGAAGTATAGAAAATAAAATATAGTGAAAGTACACAAGCACACATACCATAAAAATACAAAGGCTATAGTAGTTCGGGCCTTCTTTGAACCTACTCTACTCTCTAAGGTTTCCTCAACCTTAAGTTCTACTATAACCTATGGAATCGCACTTGGTTTCCCAAGCTAACCAAGAACTCTACAACCTAGTTTTATGGAGCTCATTAGAAACTCTACACTGTTAATTTTTCTTGACCTCACAAACAATTCTTACAATAATGGTTTTCCACTGAGCTCACCACCAACTCATACAACTAGTTTTTGAGAGCTAACTAGCAACTCCCTCTAGTTTTCAGAGCTAACTAGAAACTTAATACTACAAATATAAAGTGTACTAGTGAATGACTCTCTTTAAGCTAGAATGTACACGGCTAAAGCTCAACTATAAAAGATATACACTAAAAACTTTACAGTGATTTGAACTCCTTTGAGATAGAATTGATGTGGCTTTGAAGTTCTTTAATATTGGCAATACCTTGGAGTGAATTTATTCATAATTAACAGTTAGAACCCTAAAGCATCATGTTTCTCTTTAATGGATCTTCCATTTATATCTTTTGGAGAGTTTTTGGACTATTTGGAAGAAGATCATTCCATTATAGTTGTTGTAGTGCCACTTAGTTTTTTTATTGTTGAAGCTGTAGGTGCTACCGCAGATGGCTGTGCCATAAGCGATACTACAGGTAGTTGCCCTATTGGCCACGACTCTCCAATGAGAACACATCTTCTTAGAGCTCCATAGGCAGCTGCAATCCTTCAAAACTTCTGAAAAGCCTCTGAAGGTCAAAACATGTCTTTCCCTTTATAAAATATTAGTAAAAATATCATTAGCTTAATTTAAGTCATTGACAAATTTTGTTAATCATCAAAACTAAACCCTTGGACTAAACACCGTCAACTCAATTTTTCCCTTGGCCGACCATCAAACACCTATAAATGAGCCCAAGTTTCAAAAGAGAGAACCTTAGCGCCCTTAGCAAGCAAAGACTTCGTGGGAGCAATTTCATCTTCTTCACTTGCCTTCTAGTAGAAGCCTTTTGAGTGAGCAACTATTGGAGATCTTCTCTTCACGAGGTAAGAGCCTTGTTGCTCTCTAATGGTGAAAATGCTTAAATGAGATAGAAACTTAAACTCCTCCATGGTGCACAGTGGGTTCCTCACTTATGATGTGGTAGGTTTGGAGTTTTTACAATCTAACAGCCATTAGAGAGCAAGCTTGAACTCTTAAAAACTTAAAGGGTTGAAGAAACTAATAAAATAAAGATTGAAAGACTTGTACTCTTGCAAAACATTAGAAATCATGCTCTATTTATGGGGTTTTGAGCAAGTTCTAAGATGGTAGCAACTCCACTAACGGAAGTTTAGATTCAACTGTTCAAGGAAGATGACTTTGGGAATGAGCTCTTTAAAGCTCAATATTGAGAAAGAGATAATGTTTTGATGTCAACTCTCCAAATGTGAACTTGAAAATGATCTTGTTTGTCCATGCTTGAAAAGACTCAAGGGTGTCTAACCTCCATCAATGGTGATGAACCTTGGAGATGGGCATCTCATGAATGAAACTCAAGCCTTGAGCTACCCTAAGTTTGACTTAGAGTCAAATCCATCTCACTTTGAATTTTCACAAGAGAAGGATTGCACATTAATGGAGTTTAATAATCCCTAATCTTCTCTTGAATGGATCTAACTTAGAAACTTAAGTAGGGAGAGGACGGAGTAAAAAGAAACCCATTAATGAAATTGTAACCAAGTGGGCCCTATGTGGAGGCGAGGCTCCCTGATCATGGATATGGTGACATGGACCAAATTGTCATTTCAAGTTGTCCAGTATAGGAAACTTGGGGATAATCACCAATTTTAACTATGCTTAGTCTTAATGTCTGCTAATTAAGTTAATTCACACTGTCCAAGCTGTTTAAACCCCTCTAATCCACATAAGTCTATCATTGGAAACCTAGATCTATGATCTCTCATAGGTTAATTGCAGAGATTGTTTATTTTTATTCTCCACAGGATATTGAAAAACATCATTCATCTAAATTGTCCATTTGCTTAAGTCTAGGATTAGGTCACCAAGTCATTGGGTCATAACTCATTGAGTCAACCTTAGCAACACCACTTTATTCATCCAAGCCCAGGCAATTTAGTCTCACTTTTCTTAAGCTTCTCATGGGTAAATGAGAAAGTTGAGTCACTTGCTGAGTAATCCAAGCATGATTCATTAAGTCAAACCCAATCAACTTTTCATAAGCTTTTCACGGACAAATGAGAGAGCTAAGTCACTCCCTAAATCATTCAAATGTGATTCACTAAGTCAAACTCAATCAAATTGGTCCCGCTTTTCCCAAGCTTCTCATAGGCAAATGAGAGAGAGCTGATTTACTCACTGAGTCATCCAATTGTAATTCACTAAGTCAAACCTAGTCATCCTAGTCCTACTTTTTCTAAGCTTCTCACGGGTAATTAAAAGAGTTGAACCCTCACAAAGTCATCATTCACTAGGTTGAAATGCTAAGTTTACCAGTCTCATTCTTCCTAGGTTTCTCTCATGTATATGAGATAGCCAAGCTACTGAGTTACTGAGTCATGACTCATCGAGTCAATTCCTGTTATGACTCAGTTAAAGTTACCCATCCTTCCTAGGCTTCCTACTGTCTATAAGAAGAGTCAAGCAACCCAAATTACTTATTTTCATATGGTCTCTTTTAGATCTAAATACAAAAGAGGTCACTTGGTCTTGATTCCTTTTGGGACAAACTAATTGGATTAAAATACCCATTTTTTAGATTGACCTGAGTCTAGCAATCTAGTCTAGAGCCATGTCATCCTCTTTGCCTATTGGTTGAAGGCAATCCGCTAAATTCTAAGCCATTGCAATGTGCTCAGAGACCCCAGAGATAGCACACCCATTCAAAAAAGAGTGTTTTTGTTGAACCAAAACTATTTTACTTAGATTGGTTTTAATGATGAGTATGTATAGATAACCAAGTTTTGATGATGAGCAAAATGCATACGAGTGAATGATTAGGCTACTGATAAATATTTTTCAAGTATGCAGTAATGAATAAAATGTTAGAAAAATAACATAAGTGGATAATGCATACAAGACCATATTAGAGATAAGATCCACTGGGAAGAAAATGTAAATGCTTAAAAGAATCTGGTAGGCATCTTTTACAAGCCTCTAAGTCACTTCGAAAGCATTCTGGATGCTGTTGAAATCTAATAGATGAATGTCCAAGTTCGGATAGAAGAAGTGCTTAGGATAATAGTTCAGATAAACTTCATGCCATTCTAGATGTAGTAAATTATTTTTGGACACATCAGAACTAAGTTTGGACTAGCAGAACAAAGTTTGGATACTATTGAATAGAAAAGCCACGATACCAAAATTCCAAGTCCAAAAATCCTAAGTGCCAAGCTTTAGACATTGCCATTGCAAAACTCAGTCAATCCAAGATTTTACTTCAAACATTACCAACTCATCTTTAGACGAAGCAGCAAAATCACTTGAGCAAGTAAAGGCATTTCAGGCCTCTGTTAGTACAAAATTTTACTCTAAACATAGCAACTCATATTTGGACATTGCTGTATGAAAATAGATATAAGTTATGAATGATTCATTCAGTTCAAAATTTAACTTCAGACATAATAATTCACCTTCAAACATAGATGAAAGAAGTCTATTGCAAGCTGAAAGATTCAAGTCAGTTCAAAATCTTAACTTTAAACATAGTTACTTACTTCGGACATTATTGAAGAGTTTTCAAATATAAAGACCCCACGAGAACACTTCAATGGTCAGAAAATCTTAACAATTTGCTCGCATTTAATGAATGTCATCTTCTCCAACGAACATATTTTGAATCCCAGTTTAAAATAATAAAGAGAGGGTGTTCCAAAAGTTAGAAAAAGAAAGACAAGTTAGCAAGTTAGAGAAAAGAAAAATAGAGCATTTACTCAGACATTAAAGCTTTTTTCCAACTCCACTAGGCAAAAGCACAATGTGCATTCAAAGAACATTCTTTACAACAGCCTAAGGGAGTCTGATATACTCTGTATCTATTACAATACATTTATTTCTACTATACTTTAATCTTATACAAAATCAGCTTGTGTAAGAGGTATTTTTATTACACAATGTTCTTTGTGTCAAATAGTAAGCAAGGGGCTTACCAATCTTGTATAAGTTTGTTAGTGAGCTTACAAACCAACATGTATAAGTTTGTTACTGAGCTTAAAAAACCAGCGTGTATAGGTTTGCTAGTGAGCTTGGAAAATTAATGTATATAAGTTTGTTAATGAGCTTGGAAACCAACTTGTGTAAAGTTTATAGGTGAGCTTGTAAAATCAATAGGTGATTAGTGGAACCTGAGTGCAACGAGTGATGCTAACTCAGAGAGAGGAGTAGGTAACATGTTGTGGGTCGAACCTCTATAAAATACCTGCACATATTATGTTGCATAATTCATTCATTATTTGTTTTAGCATCTTGATTTTATATTGGTCAAAAATTTTAATAACTCAATTCACTCCCCTTCTTGAGCTACCTTAGATTATGACCAATAATTTTATTTTTGGGTCTCTAAATGCATTATACTTTTTCTTTTAATTAAGGATTTTCTTTTATTGGGGAGATGTAATTAGGATCGCTTGGGATGTACATATGTAATTTTCTGATGTATACACAATAAGTATAATCAATTAAGGACATAAATAAAAAATAAAATTTTTTTATTCATTCCAGCAACTTTGTTCCATTTTTCCTGTTCCTCTTTTTGCCTTGTTACAAAAATAGTAAACCCGACTTGAATCATCTCACCCTTCATCTTTGAAGAAAAGTAATATCAATGCATTTTAAAGACCATGTTCTTTTTAGGACTAATTGAATCTCTCTTTTGCTTTATGCAGATCTTAGTCCTCTCCATACTCTCTTTTTTAAGAATAGTCTAGATGACAACTAGCTTTGCATTCATATTTCTCTTTAGTGGTGGCTTTGACATCAACACTCACCAAAATTTTGATGAGAGCATTCCTAACTCCTTCATAATGGTGCCAACCAGTCAAACATTGGTCATCTATAAGAGGAAATCAATTGCATAAATTCCTTCCTTGCCCAAGTTTGCCTAAACCGTATTCAAGACTGCCTCTCTTACCTCAACCTCTAGCAGTGAGGTTGAGAAGAAAAAGATGAAGAAGAATAGTAGACAAAGGAGGAAGGCAGTTCCTCCTCCCATTCCTCAGGTTGTTGGAGATGAGCTTGTCTTCAACATCACTTCAAGCTCCTTCAAGACTTAGAGCACTCGGATCTCTACTCCCATAAGGTAGAAGAAGGTTGTAGCTCTCGACTTCCCTAAAGTAGTAAAGGGGAAGTAAGCAAGAGATCCCTTCAATTCAAAGCTTACTAGCCACTCTAAGAGGTACGCATTGAGCAAGGCTCCCAAGAGATGTGCTCAACTTTATAGAGAAAATTGAAAGAGGCTAATGAAGAAGGGAAAGTCAAAGAGAAGGTCAACTCATAAATTGACCATTCAAGAATGAAAGCAAGGATGGAAGTTACCTTATAAGAAGCATATTGCATTGGGAAGAATGTCATCTCCTTCTCAGGATGAATATTTGGGCAATAATATGTTCATTGTCCTTACAAATCTCTCTTGTTCTCAAAAGAAAGAGATTGATAGCACAAGTACACTTCGAATGCCAAGTAAGGCATTGAAGCAGAGAAGAGAGAAAAGGTGAACTCTGATAGCACTAAGAAGAAAAGTCAGAAGAAAAGAAAGGTGCAACCCATTAGCATTTGCATCACCTCAACTGACAAAAACTCATCACCAACACTACCAAATCCACCTCTTTTGAGGATGGTCACAACGTCGATGGTGAGGCTTATGATACTGCCACAAACTTTCTATTCTCTTCCAGAGGACATTGGAAAAGAAAACTATGCCTTGGGAATCGATGCACAACCATCAAGCCATCCTGGTGGTCACATCACATATGACTAAGGGTAATGCAGTTATTATATCCATGGAAGAAATAATTAGGCAAATAGAATAGCTCAAAGCTAAAAATCAGCATTGGCAAGAGCTATGGGTATGGAAAAATGCTAGTAAGACCTCCAAACTTGTCCAACCTTCCAATGCCGGGCACCCTTTTAATGCTCAATGCATGCCAACTCCATTAATAGGAATGATCACACCGATGCAATCATTTGTTTTCAACCAACCAAAAGGAGACCCTATAAGAGTAGAGGGATCACCCCTTACTTCTTTGGTTGCTTTGCCTTGGCAACCGCCTAACATAAATGTTCGTACGTACCAATTTGGTGAGAATAGTCAATCACAATAATTCGACGCAAATGTGCATGCAGAACAATACTAGATGAACCTGGACTTAATGGCCCAGTTCAATTAGATGATGACTGATTAGATGGCACAAAGGTAGATAAAATTGCCTTCTTAAGTGCCAAATATATATCATCGACCTTATCCACTAGAGATCTAGAATGAGTCATCCCCACTAGGCTTCAAAATGATGAACTTTCACACATGTGGTAGAATTGGTAATCCTCAGCACCATATGCTCTTCAACCTTAAGATGAAAAATTATGTTGTTTATCACAATCTTTGCTTAATATTATTTGGCTTCTCTCTCAAGGGACTTGTATTCCAATGGTACCTAACACTATTACTAGGATCAATCAAGACCTAAAATGATATGCAAATATGTTCCATGCTAGATTCTTTATGACTAAGAAGGAAGTCACATTGGCTGATCTCTATCTTATGAAGCAAAGAGAGAACCGGTGAAAGAATTCATCTCTCATTGGCTAAGGAAAGCCAATAAATGTGAGATAAGTCTAATTGAGAAATAAAGAATTTATTTATGTCGAAATGGCATCAAGGTTGATCTTGCCATTTTGGTAAATGAACAAATAACCACCTTCAAGGCGTTGGCTAATGAGGCAAGTTGAAAGGAGCACCTTCTCTCTCACACAAGAAAAAGTACGGTTAGAGGTGACAACTCCAAGGAGAGTACATGCAAGCCTTAAGAGGAAGGAAAAAGAAACAAAGAAAGTAAAGTTAAACACTTCTATCAATACCACTAAAATAAAAAGTAGTGGTAATGACAAATAATAGAGGAAGAGGAAAATTGGGGAGCCAAAATATCAATACTCTAATGAGGAGGTGGTACCAATTTTATTGAGACTAATCTAATCAAGCACCATACGATTACCAGAATCCTTATTTTTAGTTGAGGTGGAAAAATTAAACCATCCCTTGTATTAACATTAACAATGGACCATCAATCACCCGATAGTTAAGTGTAAGGTGGTGAGGAGGATTATCAACCATTGCATGAAGAGTGGGGTCATCACACCAAAAAAGATTGCATAAGCGGCATCTAATAATATATTGGTGAAAGAAGTTCCCGATTAATGATGCTTGAATAAGAATTTGATCCTCAATTCCCTAAAACCTTTGATCAAATGGTGTAAAAGGAAGCTAGGGATGATGATGAAAGTTGGGATTTTTTCTTTCCAAAAGGCATCCAAGAAGTCCCATTGGTGAGACTCAAGGAATGAAACCATCAAAATAAATATGAAAAGCAAAAGAAAAAGGAGGAGCATTTGAAGGACTTATTCCTTTACCCCAAAAGAATACATTATTAGATATCATGGTTCTAATAGTACATCATTGGAAACTACCTCTAGCTTAAAAGACTCAGAGTTTTCTAAAAGAGAATAAATGGATAAAAGAAAGAGAAAATCTTAATCAAGGTTGTCTAGAGCTCTATGCTTAGGGGGGCCATCGCTATCACCTTTGACAATTATAGATGAAGTATAGGCGACATTTTGGGATAACTTACAAGACCCTGGAGCTAGGAGTAACCCGAAGCCCAATGTGAATGATTCGTTTGAATACCTGATAGTGTTTTTTTGTTATCACATTGGCAAAGATGAAAATCTACAAGCCAATCAAACAAGAAGTGGGAACGCTCCTGTAGAAGACACAATCGCCAAAGGGAACATTGGCGCTAGGGATTCACCTTGTTCAATATCAGTGATTTTCCGATCACACATCTTCTTTGCTATGCCGATGAATGTTTTGGAGAAAATCTTGATCTTGGTAAGATGTATTGTAATTTTGAGAATTCACTTTCCCTAGAAGTTAAAAAGAACTAGTTTTAAACTCTAATAATTTAAAGTGCCAAAGAATGGGTCACCTTGCAAGATATGTTTCTATTATGTTTCTTTTCCTAAATAAATGAATGAATTAGAAAATCTCTCATTAACTAGGACTAGTATGTTGGTGAGAGAACAACCGATTATGTCCACAAGTGGAGAAATATTACTTGGAGTGATCCATAATCACTTAATCTCCCAGAGGTAGAAGAACTTCATCTTTGCCTAGAAAGGAGAGCATACTTTCATAATTGGATACTGACTAACTTTATAGAGGCATTCAATCAAGACGAGAAGAAAAAGATAAAGGAAATGGATGACCCTCTAACGAAGTAGGTATTTATATTGCATATTGCAAGGATTCTTGAATATCTTCATTACATGAAGGCCCCTATTTTGACGGTAATTCTAGAGATCAAACAAGTCTGTTACTTAGGTTGGCCCATGATGAAGATATTCAAAAAAGATTAGAAAGCAGCATTTGGGCACTTGTTCCAACACCAAGCTCTAGTACGAATGATGTCCCAAAATGAGGCGCATGCAATTAGAAGCTTTCCATTCTCGCTAGCCAACAATAGCTATGCCCTAAAGTGGATTGCAACATTACCACCACAATCATTCAGATTTTGGGAGGTGTTAGTTGAAGCATTCATGCATAGATTCCATGAATAAGCTCCCCAGTTCTCTAAGGGACAAGTGTGAGGAATACATCATTTGGGAATGCATTATAGCATTGGGCAAGGCTTTTCCACTACCCAAAGAGGTCCCTACTTCATTTCTTGGATTGCTCAAGCTGTTAATTCAAGAACCATTGGAGCTTATGGAGTTATCTTACAACATGACTAATGTCATGCCAGATGAAGAGAATGCTCTACAAGTAACATTTGAATCACCTAAAATAATGACTGTTTTAAGAATTGGGAAAAATATAGCCTAAGTTAAAGGGAAAGCTCCAATGCAAGAAGAACCAATACCCGGAGTTCCAGGTCCTCCCATATAGGAAAGGGTGAAGCTTTTGAGCTGACGGATAAGCTAGAGTATGGCGTTGTTGCTCACTTATTCAAAATTCAGCAAGATTGAGCATATATGATGCACTGTAGCTCTCCACGGAGTCTTGGTAAGTGCTCATTAATATGCTAGTAGATGAGTACATAAAGAACTTCTACCTGGTGGAGGTCGCTACCATAATTAAATGCAAGCATACAATCACATTTACAGATGATGACTTGTTGCTTGAAAACTCATAGCATAATCTGTTGAGATTATTGTATGTTCTGATGACAACAAAACTTATCTTAAGACTTAATTTTGCTAATGATGCTTCTAGTATAGGAAGCTTGAAATGTAGAAAGATATGTCTAAAATATATGTACTTTATTAGGATATCATTTACGTAAGTGTATACTTCTTGATATAAGTCTAGATATATTTTTGAATGAAAAAGAATGAGTGTTTTATAAAAACAAATCATGATTCAAATTGCATATCCATGCTTTATAACTTATGCAAACTTCATATGGATAATTATATTATGATTTAAAATGGATAATATAATGAAAAATGTCAAGTTAACAATGTGGCAAAAGTGCAAAAATTTTCAAGTGTAGGTTTGTTGCTATAGTAATTTTACTATAGTAAAATAGTATAGTACTTCCTACAGTGCTAAACGAAGTGGAAGGTAAAGTTCATTTAAGACAAAGCATCAGATGATGTAATAGACGAAGTGGAAGATGAAGTTTGTCTAAAATAAAGTTTCAGATGAATTAATAGACGAAGTGGAAGATAAAGTTTATCTAAGACAAAGCTTTAAGCAAATTAGTAGATAAAGTAATAGATGAATTGCTACAATGATTTACTACAATAACTCTATTATAGTACCAACAGACAAACTTATTTATCTAATACTTACTTCAAACAAATTAACAGAGTACTACGGTAACACTACTACAGTATCTCGCTACGGTGGCAACAGAAAAACTTATTCGTCTAATGCTTACTTCAAACAAATTAACAGAAAAAGTTCTGTAGTGATCAGCTACAGTAATTCTGCTATAGTGAAAATTCACTATTTTCAAATATCAAAAATTCGATATCTGCAACAGTTGTATCTTAAAACAATATTCTTCGAAGTGGTCCATAACCTTTCTGGACTGTAAAAATAGACAATTATTAAAGGAAAACAAAATGCTTTAAGGCTCTAAGTGCTAAACAAGAATCAAACAACAAGAACCCATTTAAATTTTTAAGTGTAGGACTACAGATATTTGTTTTAACCATCTGCTACATTTCAAAAAGTTTGAGTTGCAGAGTTTTCAAAATGTTCTAACCATCTGCTACATTTTAAAAAGTTTGAGTTATAGAGATTTCAAAATATACTCAAAGATGTTAATCTAAATACTCTATTCAAAATCTCATATTATTCAAAGAAACAATGAAAAGGTAGCAGATCAAAGAAGAAGTTCAGAGAACATAACACATTTGTCTGAAAATGAAGAAGCCCAAATTCGTCTGAAATCAACTATGGATAAAGCAAGAGACGAAGAGACTCTGTCCAGCTAGTAGGAGACTTTGTTTGATTTTAACTTCAGATAAATGAAATAAAGCAGTGGTCAAAGTAAAGCGACTGAGTTTGTCAGAATTTATTGTCTTCTTTTCAAAATCAAGTCAGAGCCGCAACATCTCCTCATTTGTCAGTTGCCTGAACTAGCTATTCACCTTCTTCTATGTCCAGGTCGGCACTGCAGAATGACTCTAAGCATATGGGAATTAATTAGAAAGATGATGTTTTCAAATGGGAGATTATCAGAATAGTTTGCTACATTTATTCCTTCTCATCTACATTTGTCTCTACTTCAATGAAGATCATATTACTCCAATGGTTAATTTTTAAGAGAGCTATTTAAGGAGAAGAGATGAGATGATTCAAGGTGGTGAAGGAATACTTTTCAAAGTATCTAAAACCTTATGTAAATTCTTCCACCTATGGCCACGAGCTTAACCTTTAGCTATCTTTAATGAGCTTTAACCTTTAGATCATTATGGCCATTATCTTTACATTATGAGAAGATCTTTCTATATTACATAGAGCTGCTAAAGGATCACATCTTTCCCTATGCTTCATTGTAACACTTTGTAAAAGTGTATTAGTTTTCTAATTAATATGAAAATAAGAGAGTTGTTGGTGATCTTTAAAAAACTATCAAGTTTGCCGGTGATCTTAGAAACTAGTGAGTTTTCTGCCCTAGTGAGCTCATGAAAACTAGAAGAGTGCTAGGAGCACTATGCTTATACCCCCTAGAGCTGAAATCCAGAAGAGTGTTGGGAACACTTGTTTAGGCCCTTTAGAGATGAAATCTAGAAGAGTGCTGAGAGCACTATTGTATTTTCATTATATGGGATATAGTGAAACCCAAGGAATAATGAGTTTGTGCTCTTAGAAGAGTGGATGTAGGGATGAGGTTCTTGAACCACTATAAAAATTGTATTGTTTGTGTGTACTTATTTATTTATTTTCTTGTACTTAATGTTTTATTACTTAGTTTATATTGTACAACATACAAGCATGAAAAGAGGAGAAGTAATCTTATAGAGGTTAAGAAATTAATTTTTATAAACCTAATTTACCCCTCCCCTATTGGGTTAAGCCACCCTTTGGGATCCAACATAATTGTTCATTATTTGTAAGTGGCAACCTAGCAGGAGAAAGGATTAACCCTATCATGGTAGATCTAGGATTTGCGGTGAATATTCTCCCTCTTAAGGTGTTGAAATGGATTGGAATTTGCTCATCTGTTCTAAAAAGCACCACCCCCAAGAAAGCTAGAAGACTATGGGGACCATCACTTTGAGTCTCAACATTTAAGGGTTCTTAACGAAGCTTAATTGTAGCATCCATGGAATACTGGTACTTTAAGTTCTACTAGGATGGCATGATAAGACACATATTGGCTGATGTATGACAATTAACAATATTGGAGGCCTTCCACTTAGAAACCCAATACTATGAGTTGACATCGAATGAACCAAAGTAACTAAAAGAATTGGCCAGTCCAACTATGGATAGAAGACAATAGTTGTTTGTTGCCAAAAGACAATTGTTCGCATCACAAGGACCCTAATCATAGATTATACCTTTATAGACGGTCTCATTTCCAGCAATTCCACAATCAATGTCTTGTCGCTTTGAAATTGAGATAAGCATGTCGCAAGAAGATAAGTTAAAGCTTATGAAAGAGCTTGAAGTGCTCTAAATAGACGATGACGATGATGAGTTGCTAGTTCAACCTCCACAACTTCCAACTATTCAGACTCTAGCACTAATTCTATCAACCCTGAATGTGATTGCCTAGAGACTAGTCACAAATTCCTCAACTCCATAATCTTTTTCTTTCTAGGCTAGAATGTCAATATTAAGACCACTTGGAAGGGAGTGTGGAAGAGGATCAAGTTACAAATTTTTGCAAGCTCATACACTGTTGTTTCGAGACGCGTCCGGAGAGCGCGCTCAAGAAGTCAGATCAGGCATAGTAAATAATGAGGAAGAAACGAAATGCGAACGGAACGTCATGA
>JAYJMB010088113.1:2011-20033 GCA_036873735.1 Pouteria campechiana
AAATATAAAAATCATTTGTATTGAATGGTTATGTTGGGTAACTCATTTGAAAATTTATAAAATGATAAGTAAAATATAAAAACCACAGAAACTGATTTACACAAATATTGAAATGTCATAATATTTTATATAATTATTCATCCATGTGTAAAGAGCATTATAAATAGTATAAATATTTTATCACATATATGTAGGTCCCACAAGGAAGATGAGTTTTTTTTTACTCTTAAATTATGTTAACTTTTTTAGCACATATGGATCTTGTGCCTAGCTAATTTTTAGGTTATTAATTAAGATAATATAAGATAATAATCTTAAATATGATATCTGGTCAGCTACGATCTCATTAAAAACATTATGATGGGCCAAATCAAAGCGACCTTATTGAGATTTTAGTAAGATGGACCTCCCTGAATCGCAACTCTTTTAAGAAAGCCCTCTCTCAAGCCTCTCGAAGCTTTGAAGCTGTTGTTTGCATTAAAAGCCATCCTCGTGTCGTGTCTACGTCCATTAGCAGGTGCCAAGTACCTATCATTTTTATTATTTCAATTATTATGCAGTATAATTAATTTTATGTTTGCTTCTTTAGTAATATGATTTAAAATTTTATAGTGTATTTTAAATCATATTCAATTAAATATTATGTTCTCTCCCAGATCTGTTATCATAGATACATGTTCTTTTAATTTCTGTCTTTTTTTATATCAAAAAAGGTACCCCAAATAAAATAAAAAATTGGGGAACACTGCACGTGGCTGACCGTCTACAGCATACTAAACATATTTACTTCTACCATGCCTTGGGAAAATGCACAAGAGAGATAGGGGTGAGCCGACATACGCTGAGGACAAATCCCAGGGAATTAGGTTTATGAAGTCAAGGTTACTGTCACAGAAATTGGTAGCATTGTATCTTGAACAGGAGGAATGTAACCATCATGGCCTGGCGTGAAGGGTGCATTTATATATACGGTCATCTTTAAAATGATGGAAATATTGAGTGGTCCCCTTGTGTACATATAACTCATAGCTGCAGCCGATCAGTGGCTAAAAAATACTAATAGATCATCTACTAGTTTAGTTCAGCTTACAGAAATGCATGCGTGCCTTTGTTTTCGATGTTCATGGGCCTCTAGGGCATTGAAAAGTTCCAAGGCTCACTCACCTAGAGTGTCCTGCCACGCTAGAACTGGCCTTTCACGTCCAGAGCTTATATCATATGTCAAACTCGGATATGTTTTGCAGCTCTGGTTTTTAGATTATTTTCACATGCAAATGCTTTCACCGCAAGTGTAACACCACTTGTTTATTTGTAATCTAAGGATTATCTAAATAAAACACTTAGATAAGCTCAAAATTAGTGTCATTTAAGAGCTCATATCTATTCTTCAAACTTTTTTCATTTTCTGTGAAACCCACAAGAATATACTTATACATTCATACCATTGAAAGCTTTCATCTTATATTAGTTTATGATTTTATAAAATTTTATGACATACATGGATTGATATAATTAATTTTTGTATTTATATATTTTTAAATGGTGTGCCTCACATAAGCCTTTGATTAAACCAACTTCAGATATTTTAACTAAAATGATAATGGCAAGTATGATAATCGGATTGAATTGTATTTAATCATTTTTGGTTGACTTAAAAATAAATATATATTTTTTAAATTTCAAATGAACCACCACTTCCTCCAATAATTACTTAACAATGTGAGACGCAGATAGATCTTTTATTTCTTCGAATGATTTTATGCCATTTTGTGGCTACCCATTCAAAATTCACGTCATAAAAACAAAGTCCATGACGCCAAAGAACAGGTGGGCACTCACGGAGATAAGCCGGACCCCAAGATTGTGACTCAACATACAGTTCCGTATCAAAGGGAGTGGATCAGCTTAATCCCCAAGGTAGCCAATTCGTGCAGTGAGGCTATTTCGTCCGTGACACACAAGTGGCACGTGAGAAAGATGTCACAACACCACAACTTTCATCTGAGCAGTTGGTGGACGTATGGATAGGTACAACAAGGTGGCAAGGTGCGATCAAATGCATATCTCTATTATATATCAATGTAACGTACTGAAGACAAGGAGAAGGAGACATGGATGCTGAAATTATTGAGTAGACAAGAAGGGGTGGTGGCTTTGAAGAATCAAAGAGTGTGCAGGTGTTTACAAATGCTAAAATCTTAGAATAAATTCCCTCAACAACGTTGCATGAGTTGGGTGTGCAAATCACATGGTCTCCTCACCCAAGGCTAGTTAGTTGAGTTGACACAAGCGTCGCTGCCTCCTTGTTTTGCTCCTTTCTAAGCGGAAAACATTGCTTTCCAACATTGAATATGGTGGCGACTGGTGGCTGGGAGTTGAGCCTTTTGGATTTCAAGAATACGCCAGTGGTCCCATCTTGGCTTCTTTTCTTCTCCATCTTCCATGAAACCCATGTGCTCTTATAGTACGGTCTAAGATCTGGGATGATCCTTAGGAATTAGGAAAAAGGGATTTTTAGAGGCTTGAATGGATAGTTTGAGTTTTTCATATCACTGGTATTATAGCTTAGCAATCAATCGTTTCGTTACTCTGGTCTAATGTTTGATCTTTGGTAGAAGCATTATATAACGTGAACAGCTTAAACCCAGGAGAAACTGAAGAGTGCTGATGAAGGGTGCCTTAAATAGTGGCCCTGGCCCTTAGGAAACAGCAGTGCTTCAGGTGAGATCTAAAAAGCCAATTAAGAGATTTTTCAACCACCATGCAGCATTCACAACAGTTTAGAGGTTTTGCAGATGTTCGTTTGAGTGTTTGGATGCTGCTTGAAGGATGGTTGGACAACGATCAACGATCAACGAATGTCTAATCCTAAAGGAGTTGGCAGTGTTTTTGGGGGCAGCCTTTTCACGGCATTCTAGCAGTTGTGTCGTCCGATGCTTTCTTGAACTCGCATTATTGTTACAATTCCTTGCACATGCCTCATTCTGGGACATCCACCTTTGCTCATGCATGGAAACAGGAATCTAGATCTGTCGACAGTTTTATTTATTTATTTATTAAATATTTTTTTTTCACAGTTTAGGACAGTAGCCACTGGATCCAATGCATTTTTGAAGCGGCCAAAACCACCTATCATATCAATAATGGAACTCGTAAGAAAGGTTATATAATATTCCACTCCATGATTTTTTTAAAAAATGTTCCTAGGGCCCACACTGAAATACTATAATCCGAATTTCTCATGCTAAAATAGCAAATCAATAGCATCCCCAACAATCAATAAAATGAAGGTTATTTATTCTCTCCTTAACAGGAATGATTATCGACCTCATCCCAGTCTTTGGTACGTAGTTATCGAAACTTAGGCCTGAAAACTACACTCGTCACGAAAGGCTATTACTTTGATAAACATTCTTTCTTTCAACAAAGTAGGTTCCCTTTTCTCCTCATCTAGCCCCTTGTTTAGATTGTGCATATTTTTTACAAGAGTTTGAGCAACGATGCACCCTAGCATAGTAGAAGAAATAATGTCCAGGTATTCTAATGAACTACAGAGACAAAGGTAAAATGGGTACTCTAAAAGAATCAAGAACATTGTTAGTCTCACAATCTTGATAGGTCTCAAAATGAGTAGTGATTGAAGTTTCTCTACCGTCTAAATCCTTGATGCCCTTGTTTTGGAATACTCACTCACACTAAAACAAGATTGACTAATTGTAGCCAACATTTTGGTTGCATTAAGTCAAGTGCAACAAAAAATAAAAATAAAAATGACTACTGGTTGGTTGCATATGCCTTGAGGCAAATGACCAAATATAGTTATTTTTGTTGGTTGCATTTGACTTAATGCAACTGTTTTTTTGATGGTTGCATTTGACTTAATGTAACCATTTTTTCAATGGCTGTATTTGACTTAATGCAACTGTTTTTTCACTGGTTGCATTTGATTTAATGCAACTATTTTTTTGTTAGCTGCATTTGACTTAATGCAATAATTTTTTCTTTGGCTGCATTTAACTTAATGAAACCATTTTCATTGGCTGTATTTGACTTAATCAACCAATTTTTTTGTTGGCTGCATATGTTATATGCAGCCAATAAAAAACAATAATTTAGCTTCATATAGTATAAAAAACTAATTATTTGCTTAGATAATTGGTTGTAATTTATAATATTCGGCCACATTTTTGAAGAATACAACAAGAAAAATGGCTACATTTGATACTATTGAATACTTTTATATCAAATTTCAGATTATAATTGTAGTAAGAGGTTAAACAAATTAAAAAAGAGTATGGTTGTATATAAACTTCAAACCCACAATTACAGATTTTATGAGTCATAAGAAGCTCTCTAATTCATTGAACACAATAAATAGTTTTTTATGAGTAGCAAATTGAAAATACCACCTTTAATGAATTGCATATTTAACTAAACTTTGAGGGTCACTTGCATGTTGAGGCCTCTCATACATAGATAAAGCAGTTATAATCACAACCCATTCCTAGTACAAGCGCATCATCTTCATAATGTTCTCATTTTCCTTACCCTTCTTATTGTTAAATTGTCTTGTTCACAAGATTTTTAGTTAATAGGGGTCATATATTAAGGCATGAAAGTAAAAAATAAGAATGGAAAAATTATGCAGAAGTCATTTGAATATGAAAGAGTTAAGTTATCTCTCAGTATATCATCAGATAGTGCATCAATTTGGTGGTGGGTAGTTGCTAACTCTTCCTTTGTACTCTTAATCTCTTCCTTTGTGGAGGTTAACTCTTCCTTCATAAAAGCTAACTCTTCTCAAGACGTTACCGACCCCCCATGAGGTCAATCAGAATTGAATTGACTCTTCAGTGGCTTTGGTATGTTGTTTAAGCTTTTAATGTATCTACGACTCTTTCCCATGACCTTATCATAAACATCATCTACTATCATGGGTGACTCTGCATATTTTGAACTAGCCTGTAGGTCCATCATCTTCTTCTGCATATAAAAGAATAAGCATCATAGGTCATAAAATAAGATAGTCAAGAAGGAAAGCAAATATAAATAAAGCAATGAGGTAGTTAGTTGTGCTCACTTATGCCTCATCTACCTCTGGATCTATAAATTTGTCATCCAAGTTACTGGTTTGGATCTCTCTAAATAGCAATTGATAATAGTTCAATCTGATCAATTGAGCTATCGTATTTTTTATTCTCCTATTACACAAAAGTCAAATATTTTATATGCATGAAAGTTGAAATCTTGAAAATAGAATTGGGCTAGTAAGTGTGTTGATCAATACTGTTACCCATTCAACTAGAATAGCCATAAATAGCTTTGGCCCCATGTAGTGTATATACTTTATCTTCTTTCGGTTATCCTTAGCTACCAATGAATTATGCTACATTTAAGCAAATAGAGTTTAAATTTATATATTACATTAAAGGTAAACAATGTAATGTGAAAAAGGGGGCGGTATGTAAGTAGAATACCTGAAATTCTGGGGATTGAAAGTAACTACATAAAAAGGTCCAGTTAGGAATCTTCACTCTTAGTGGTGAGCTAACTAAATCATAACCTCGACCAAGGACTTTGCAGTAGTGATCATAATAAATTTTGCAAACTCTTTTGTAGCGAGTCCTAAAGTATTGTTCAATAATCAATTGAACTCAATCTTCCTCAAGGTCCTTAATATCAAAGCAAGACTGTATATAGGAGCCAACACAATTAGGTGATGGTAATGCAATCATAAAATCATAAAAGTATAGTTCTAAAATGATGACAGTAGTCTTTTGTACCTTCAATTCTGCAATCATAGGTTACTTTTTTGAATTAGTTATGTTTGACCATTTCTACTTATTTACCATGAGTGCTAATGCCCTCACAATATAGTGAATGATCCTTAGTAAATGCTTTCAACCCTGTTCAGTATTTGGCTTACTAGTATTTGGGTTGATCTCAATAAACATTATGTATTGACTTTTCTTCATATCATTAATGAAGGTGTTCTTTGATGGACCTTGTACTCTCTTTTGAGTTCCTATGAGAATCATTAGTTAGGTGTTAGACCATAGTATATTCATATATTAAATGTGTACAAAGATATGTGAAGTCATAATCGAAACACCTAATTTTTCAATGATATACCGCTTATGCTTGCCCATGTCCCTGATAATGAAGGGAAGTCTTGAGTCTCCGATCCACTAACAATAGGGCACAGACTTGTGGCCATTGGTAATTAGGGGCCTTATGGGCATACAACTTCTTATGTCTCCTATGAAGCTTACCCCACTTGCCTTAGGGGGTCTAGGTTATGTTCTTGAGAGGAGAAGGGAAGGTGTCCCTATTCTATGAAAGGAGAGCTTAGAGTAATGATGGATTGTGGAGCATTTGGTAGTAGTGGGGACTCTTGTGTATTCTCCTGATTAGTGGTGATACGTGCAGGCCTTGAAAAATGACTCCATCCTCTACCACGCAAAAGCAACATAGTATCCTACATATCAAATGAAGGAATGATATATGCCAGAACTACCAATAGAAGATAGGCATGGAATCATGAATGCAATCTACCATGATGAACAACTTATATTGTCATTATTATGATGTTTGATGAGAATATCAAATAAAAACTTAGAAGGGGGTTAGATATATTTCTAAACTTATAATAAAAACTCCTTGGACACCTGTGGGCGACCTCGGTTCTGCTTGGAGCACAAGCAAGGCTATGTATGACTTATAATTCATTTAGAAGAGAGTTTATTGGTATCTTAATCAAGATCTTCATATTCGGTATCTATTTCAACCGAGTCCTCGACAACATCATCTAAGAGATCTTTAATCACATCCTCTGTGGAAATATAGACAATAATCTATTAAGTTGATCAAGGTGTGACTCTCTATTTAAATGAGATATCTGAAAGACACTTAAAACTCTAAGGGGATCACTCATAGATATCTCTTCATTTTAATCTACATACTCTTCGGATAGGTTGGTGAAACTCCAAGTTAGTTGGGTAACATCGTGTTGTGAAGTATCCTAGAGATGTCGATGGATGCAAAGTTGCACTACTTGCCATTGTGGTCCCAACTTTGTATCATTCAAGAAAATACTTGTTTAGGCCTACTCATCCCACATCCACAGAGCACCCCATTCCATCCACTAAGCCTGCCACTTCTTCCCACGGTGTGGAGCTGACATTTACTCTTCAAGAGCTCGCAGCTC
The DNA here is from genome assembly GCA_036873735.1 of Pouteria campechiana. NCBI lineage: Eukaryota > Viridiplantae > Streptophyta > Magnoliopsida > Ericales > Sapotaceae > Pouteria > Pouteria campechiana. Next base: position 9,219 of record JAYJMB010088113.1, read on the forward strand.
CACAAGGCACAGACCAGGTGGACAATGCTCAACCCATAATGCACACCTCAGCTCAAGATCCTATCAACTTAAGGTCGGCCTTGCCAGTGTTAGAGTTGTATGTGATATGGGTGTTGTCCTATTCTTGAGAGATGTAGTGAGGAGTATTTGTTTTGTGGAAAAATGGTTGTATGTTATATCTCCTTTTCCTCCAATTTAAACAAATGAAAGGCTTCAAATTCTCATTTCATGACTATGCTACTGTATGTCCCTATCCAAGAATGTGCATATCTTTGAGCATAGATCTCTCACAATGAAGTTTAAAATATAGGGTATTATGTGAATGATCAGATCAATGAACCACTTAATATGGTCCAGTCGTTTTTTGAATTGTCTGTTCCATTCGTTATAAGTTGATAGTCTTGATTTTCATGATTCCAAACTCCTTCCTCAAATGAATCAATATGTATAGAAGATGTATTAATTATAACGAAACAAAAATTAAATATTATAATGATCTAAAAACTAAAAAATGTCAAAGCTAGGAGAGGTGACCATGTGTAGATATTCTAACTATAGGGTTGCGGTCGATACCACAGGCACTTGTGCCTATCGCCTACCACGTGGTTGCTATATGTAGCCTCTCGAGGTACCACCCATGGTGTTCTAGGAATAAGTGAACTCCTTAGACACTCGTGGTTGATACTGTGGGTGCCCGCGCTAATCGCCTTCCACGCAATAGTAATCACAGCCTCCCACGGTGGTCCAAGAAGAAGTGAACTCCCTTGCCACCCACGGGCGATATTATGGCTGGTTGCAGTACTAGCTCCCCCAGTACCTCCTAAACTTCCAATCTAATTTTCTATATTCTAAACCTGGAAGAAATATTTAAATGCCGCTATATACTTAATCTTCGTCACTTATGTTCCATATTTTAGGGATCTTATCATACTATATATAATCTAAATCTCGAAATATATATTTTATTATCAAATAAATAACCAATACATACTAAACCCAATTGATCTTCCTAAAATAATGTTTTCTACTTCATCCAATATATATATATATATAATTATCAAATATATATAAAGGTGGCTGGCTATAACATTATATACATCCAAAATAAAATAATTTTCACAAAAAATTATGAAATCGGCGGTTGAATATAAGCATGGGTGTTAATTTTACACTTTATATATTGAATTAAAATATAAATTATATTTTGCATAAAATAAAGTATTGATGATTATGTATTTCTGATTTATATTTTACCTCTACATGTTAATTAGTTTGGCCTAAATTAAGAATAATTTTTAGATACTTCCTTTTAATTATAGAAGGTTTACGTTCAAAATGAAAGTTAACAAATGGTTTAAAAATTATTTTTTGAAAAAATATTTTTTTAAAAATGTGTAAGGAAAAAAGTTGAAAAGGAGCACTTTTATAGCACGCCTACTGTTTTTTTGGCTGCACATGACATTATATGCAGTCGATATTGGCTATATATAACTATAAATGGTTGCGTTTGATGGCATCAAACCTAACCAACATTAAATGGCTATGTTTGATGCCATATGCTACCAAAATTTTGGTTGCATTTAACAATGTTGGCCGCATTTAGTGTTATATGCAGCTAAATAAAAAATGTTTACATTTGTTTGGTTGCATTTAGTGATTTTTGGTATAGTGGCACTTGGAAGCTGCTTTGATACACGAACATGTCAATTGGGCTCATGTGCACACCCGAGTCCCTAACATAAAGAGCACTCTTATTTACCTTAGAATTCTTTCTAGTAAATAGTCAATGTGGTATGTTGTACAGTAATGCCTTACACTCCCACCCTGTGTTTTCACCTCGCACGATAGGGGCCGATGTGGGATGCTAATATTTTTCTATAAATTCCCCATTTTTATGCAGTTTCTGCCGAAAATCCAGCAGAATCTACCCGTTAATTTAAATGATTATACATTAAATCATAATTATAAAGCACTAACATAAACTACCACTCATACCCATTTACCCATAGCTGCATGCCCAAGATTGGAACCGATCGTAATCAAAATCTCATAGATTCAATTAAACTAACTTAACCATATGCTATGACATGACATACACTCAATTATACCTCACTTGGTATGAAATACAATTACACAATTATATAATAAGATTTCAACCCCCACATTCTACCATACCATTAATAAAATGTCTTTAACATTGTTTACATGCCCAAGCCGCATATGGACTTCATTACTTGACCTGTTAACTAAATTTTTTTTTCAAAAAAACAGGGGTGATTCTAAACAAACTCAGTAATTAGATTGCATATCATTAGTAATTAACCCAAAATAACATATTCCAAGCATACATATGACAGGCATCCATAAGGCATCCCAAAAGCCAATCCAAAAATAATTACATATTCATAATCCATACAACATATCTATGTCACCCAAACAAAACCACATCATATTTAACTCTAAATTTCAACATGACATATCACATTTTTATCACATAGCAATGAATACATAATCAAATTTACATCCATGGGATACCTACAATCCCTTCATGTACACGTCCATACACAAGGATAACAAGGTCTAGTATAAAACATAGAGTAATCCCTACCCCTCCACATTCAAGTTATCATATAAAGTAAGCAACATAGGGATACTTCTTATCCCTCAATCTTATACATATACACATACACATTGTACACATTAACATATACCTTACAATTTGCGTTGGATCCTCATGATCCCAATCCACTATGTATCCTCATGTATCGCATACATTATTTACATATACATCCATAAGCCATGGTAATAAATCAATTTAGATTAAATAAACTCAAGTCATAAGTGTCAATTGTTCCTTACAAACATCTATATCTCATTTTAATGTTTACTTCAAGTCTCAAGTGGATAAGTGTACTTTATCATTAGCCCCAAAGTTATTTAATACCCTCTGTAACTATTCATACATCATATATTTTATTACATTGAGTTATCATCTTATTCCTAGCTAATCACAAGCCACAATTAGGATAATTAATTTATAGATTTCTTACTAAACCATTTCATCAAACAGCTTGTAAGCATCATTCAATTGCAAAGTTCTCAACAACATGGGTTAGAGGCGTTTCACTCCCAATTATATATTATCAACCAATAACATAGATAACCTTGAATTTAATGTAATAACATGCTGATCATGCTTAGAACTCAATTAAACTAGGCATAATCTTTACATAAAAAATCTCATGTTTACTATTCACATACTACTGTTCACAGCCATAGACAAGGATAAATCTCATTTCATCAAGTTCAAATCATGCTAACACATCATAAATCACAGATTAATTACTTTTCCCCATCTATTTACATGATTTAATATCAAATTCACAATTAAAGTTACTGTTCATGGATAAGTTATTGCATAATCATCATTTTTTTTTTCAATCTAAATGATACCAAAAGCATCATAAATCATATGCTAATCGTTTTCCCCATCAAACACCACACAAATACATGCAAATCCCCAATTTTTACTATTCACAAAATGGGTTCCAAGCCCTAGCAAATGGAAAACATGAAATTTGTTAGGGAAATTGATATTTACCTTAAGATTCATGCATGGCCTTCTATTTTCCATCATTTTCCACTTCGAATCTTCATGAATCAGGCATACTTCATGTCCAAGAGGGCTCCCATCCAAGAAGACACACCCAAATAGTGAGGAAATGGGGTTTCAATCCATGAATCAATGATTCTCTATGGAAATATTATGATTTCTTAACTAAAATCTCAAGAAAATAAGCCAAAGAGGGGGTGGTTTTCCATGGCTAGATGTGGGAACCAAAGCAAAAGATATAGAAAGAAGAAAGAATAGAAAAATGGGCCAAATTTGGGGTTAGATTGGGCCAAATCGCAGCCCACAACCTGCAATTATCAGATATAGTAATAGTAAATTGATTATATCTCTCTCATAAGATATCTAAATGACTTGATTTTTGAGGCATTTAAAGTGATAAATTTTTCCAAATCATCTCACAAATATGTCGCAAATTTAATTAAAGTGGCCCATCACATTATTTTCAACAATTTTAAGCATCTGAAGTAGTTTCAGTGTATTAACCATAACGTTTTCAGTTAATATCCATACAATATGATTCTTGATTTGTTACAAAGATAATTTCAAGGTCTATAAATTTTATATTAAAAAAGTTTTCAAATTAGTTCCAAAATATATGTCAAAAATTGAGCACAGATAACCCCATTTTCATTTTAAGCATTTTCTTAAAATATACTGGTGCTCTTTTTGATATATATTTCTTTTTCATATTTCTTTTAATTATTTTTTCACATTTTCACTCACATTTTATAAATAATTTAATGCATAAAAATTATAAAAAATTGCTCATATAATTAAGAAAAAAATAACGTAATTACTTAAGCCCATTCTCGTAAAATTTTACTGTAATTCATACATTACACCACAAAATTTCCAACTCTTTTTCATGTACTTTCCTTACATTAAAATCCTCATTTTTTTCCTATTGATCTATCACCAAAATACCCAACATTTGGGTTCATCAACTGCAGTATAATCATAAAATTAATTTCACATATGCATATTAAATTCAGCATGCACTATTTTATCCCAATTTCACAAATTCTCCTTCACAAAATTAAAATTTCAATTTATTCACTATATAAAATACAAAATCACTATTTATCAATAATAATCCATAATTTATCACTAACAGGTGTTACATGTAATCATTTGATAGTAAGCAACAATGCCATGAGAGAGACATACACCTTCATCTTAATTCGTTAAAAAAAGAATTATTAAGCATTACCTCTCATTGAGGTGTGTCCCATTATTGCACCCTATCAATGCTTGCAAATGTTCCTTCTCCCAACAAATGATGAACAACCACAATTAGTGTACTGATGCTTATGATAGAATGAACTTCAATAAATGCAGAAAGAAATACGACTATAACTAAACTCTCTATCAGAGGACTTAAGGGTGGAAATTGATTCAGGTTTAACCCAAACCTAAAGCAAAAAAGCAAGGTTATGGTTCAAGTTTTAGAATTTGGTTTTTTTCTAAATTGGGTCGAACCTGAACCAAACCAAAAATGGCTTGATCTTGGATAGAAACAAACCTTGACCTAAGGAACTTAAAACCCTAACCCTTAATAATACAAAAAATTGCTTATGTTAAAAAAATATTTTTAGATTTTAATATTTGTATGTTTTATTTAAAATAAATTATTTATAAGTTTTAATATTTTTATATTTTATTTAAAATGAAACATTAAATATAAAATTTTGATACAAAAAATTACAAATAACATGAGTTCTGACTTGAATCTTAACCTAAACCCTGTGAACAAGGTTAGGGTTGGAGTTGAGGCTTCAGGGTTAGGATTAATATTTTAAAAATAGGATTAAGATTAAGGTTAGAAGCTAACTTGACCTAAATTCTATTCCTAATCGGACTATGAATTCAAGGTCCTACTTCTCTAGAACTAGCTAGCGACAAAAGAATTATCTTAAATAGATAAGGTACTTTTTTTTCGGCTTCCACTTATGGTTAGAAAGTGAGAAGTAATCTAATAAACTAAAATTGTTATTGTGTTAAGAAAATGACAAAGATGTATTCCCCACATATTGTATAATTTGATAAAATGGTTATAAAGTAAAAAACAAGAAAAATAAAGAGAGTCACTACAAGGGAAAAGACTTTATGCCACTACCATTTTGGCTGCATTAGGTCAAATGTAGAAAAAAATTAAATAAAATTGTCACTTTTTGACTGCATAAGGCTTAATGCAATTGACCTAAATGTAGCTATTTTTGAAATTTGCTACATGTAATATTTTTTTTACAACCATTGTTTGAGTAATAAAGGCAACTATTTTGTTGGTTGCATATATTTATATGCAGCTAAATATTTCACCGCATTTAGTTTAGATGCTACAAAATATTTGGTTGCATATAACACAATCATGTATGAGGAAGTGTATTAAATGCAACTAATAGTTTGTTGTATATAAATATGCACCTAAATGCAACCAAAAATTTATTTGCATATGTATATATTGTTGCATGTACTTAGACTCTTTATTTCTAAACCATAAAGGTAACCAAAATTTGGCTGCTTTTGTGAAAAATTTCGTTGTATTTGATATAATTGAGTGATTTTATATCAAATTTCGCAATTACAATTATATAACCTATTTTTGCATCAATAGGTGGTTAAACACCACAAATCAAAAATAGGTAATGGTATATAAAGTTAAAACCCCAATTATACATCATATGAGTCATAAGGAGCCTTCTAATTAACTGAACATGGTAAACAATTTTTGATTGCCATTAATGGAATACATATTTGATAAAATATTGAGGGTCACTCACATGTCGAGGCCTCACATAAAAAGATAAAGAAGTTTATAATCATGACCCATTCAGTTTACAAGCATATCATCTTCATAATGTACTCATTGTTCTTGACCCTTCTCATTATTAGACAGTCTTGAAGGAAGAAAATTTAAATTTTACACTACCATGTTAAGAAGGCCTGTCCATATCCCTAGTAAGATCGACTTCAAGTTTTTGGACCGGTGTAACTCGAATATTAGATCCATGATTATTTATCAAGGATGGTATGAACTCTTAGAATATGAATTTCAATTGGAATCCAAGAGAATATAGTACCAATATAAAAGGAGTAGAGATTCAGTTTGGGACACATACTCTTTCTCTAGAAGAGCATATGGGTGAAATCTTGGGAGTGGAAGACTATGAGGAAGAAATTGGTTTGAAAAATGAAGAAATTATTAATGCTCTATCTACATGAATAGTCTACACCTTAGTTCATAGATATATGAAGTCTACACCTTAGTTCATAGATATATGAAGACCATTGGTATAACAATCGAAGTGAGGATGTTAAGAAAGATACTTGAATCCATGATTATTCCCAAATTAGAAAGTATAGATCAAGTCAGATGTCTTGAAGCAAAGGTTCTGTACATGATTTACAATTACAACAAAGTAAGTCTTCCTAGGCTCATAATTAGTGCATTTAGCTACATGTTAGTTAGGATAGACACTATTATACCATATGGAATGTGGTTGAATAAGGTGTTTGAACATTTCTCTGTTTCCACCCATGGAGAGTTAATGCTTAGTATGCTTACAATAAAAAAGGATTAGGTTGGTGAAACTCTATTGAAGAGCATGCATGCTACAGAGGAGGAATATAAAGAGGAAATAGAAATAAAACACCAATAAGAAATGGAAGAAGATGACAATGGAGAGGAAGAAAAAGGAGAAGAGAGAGCACTCTCTTAGGGGGAGGAGGAGATGGAAAAGAGAGAGGACAGACAAATAGGAGGTAGTCCAATTGTAGAGAGAGAATCATCCTCTACACAATCTTAGCCAACAGATTTCATCCCTAGGTCCTCAGCGTATACCAAGTTATCTTTGGGAGTAAACAAGTTGAAAGAAGAAAGTGCTCTCAGGAAAATAGAAGATTCTATAAAAAAGAAGTTGGACACTCATCTTTCACACTTTGGGATTTCACAACCCACACATCTAACAACTATAGATGATCCCATTCCATCCTTGAGCCAACCATTACTTTCCACAATGTTGAGCCTACTTTTACTCTTCATGAGCAAGGATGCATAGCCCATAGCTCACACCCCATGTTGGGTTTTATGCAAGCATACATGATCACAAGTAATATAGAATAGGTGAGTTGAGTATCGTTCCCACAAGGAAATATGCTATTACACATTAAGTACCAAACTTAGTTCAAATCAGCATTATTTGATTGAGTGAATTTTAGTAGATGTTATAAAATTAAATCTAAACAAAATAATGAAGTTGACAAATAATAAGAACAAAAGAAGAAATATCAATGGATGAAATATCTAGGGATTCAACTTCACCTAGTAAATCCACTTGTATTGATGAATTGCATTGAGTAACTTATCATTCATCTCATTGTCAATTAGATGCACTAAAATATCTACTACCTTTTCTCAATTGTTATGATAGGTGTACCTATTGAATCCCATGATTTTTACAAAATACCCCATAAGCTTGCTTTTCATAATCCTTATCCACTAATGTAGAAAACTCTATTCACTTGGATCAATAGGTCTTTATTAAGCTTGTAATGAGGCCTTGGGTTTAGCTAACAAGAAAAGAGAATAAGGATACACAAAATAAGAGATCATATCTAAATTTTACATGAATATTCACTCTCTTGACTTTTTATTTGTGGTTCTATCTGTTTAATGAGCTGTATTACTGCCACACCCCCAAACTTATTTTCAATTGAGTTCATGGATATGTGATCCCCCAAATTGACAGATAAATCTTTATTGATTTCTTTTCTTTTGTCCTTTTTTTTTCTTTGGCATTCTTTTTTTAGATACCCCCAAACTTATCTTCTTTTACACTCTTGTACTGTTCTACAACCATGTATATAGAATGTCTCTTAATAGGTCAATCATGATTTTTTAGGTTGAAAAGGTTTAAATGATGAGGCTAAAGAAAGAAAAGTCAAATGGTGGTCTTTCACATGCTTCTCATATGCCATTCTTTCATTAAGACTCAATAAAGACACTAGTGATATGAATATACTACGTTAGCTTGAAAGGTTCAAACTGATCAAAGAATGCCTAAATCACTTCAAAGTAAATATGTTATCTAAGATTTTGCCTTAAGAGATAATCAAACAAGTTCTAGCATGCTCATGTCAACCAAAATAAGTCACTGAATTCATAGCATCATCAACTAATCCACATACACTTTGCATGATCATAACATAATGCACTTAATAAAATTTTCATCAGTCATGAAAAAGAAGAACTTATCACAAGAATCATTGAATCACAAGGTATCACCTATCCTTCTTTCTAAATCATGTGTAATGGTAATCAAATATGTTATTAATAAGTAAGAGAAAATTCATCTTATTCAATTTCAGCATGTTAACATAATTGCTCTTGGCTTTATTTGGCTAAGTCTTTAGAAATTATCACTTAAAAATATACACCTAAATTCTAAAAATATATTCCAAACTAAATTGAATGCAAATCTGAAAGTATAAACTTGAAATCTGAATATAAATCCTCAAATATTAGATAAAATTTTATCCAAAATTGATTACAAATCTTCAAATATACCCCAAAACTTAAATCAAACATTGTCCTCAATGTGAAATAATAAAAAAAGTTTAAGTTTAAGGGCTTCCCTGAATGAAGTACATTCTAATCCTCTTCTTCTAAAATTTATTAGCATTCTTTGCAAATTTCTGATAATTTTAATACTTGACACATAATCTGTAATCTCATAAAACTTCTATGCTTAATTTGAAATTAGATTTCATACTTTTGTAATAGAAACATCAAACCACAATTAAAAAAATCTATCCTATTAGAGAAAACGAAACAAACAATAAGCTAAATGCAAAGAAAACAAAGAAAGTTTAGTGAGACCTATTGATCTTTGAAAATCTAAACAAAAAGAAAAATAAAGCGAAAGTAAGCTAGACTAAAAATCCTAAAAGAGAAAGGATGAAGAAGTAGTTCTCATTTATAGTTTTCAGCTTGACTGTCTCTTTCTTTAAGTTGGTTCTTTCAAGTCCAATGTGAACTACTGCTTGTCAAATCTTTCTTCAAAGTATGGATTTAGACACTGACCATTCACTTTAAATATTTCCTTGGTGTCATGATCAACTTCAATTGTCACATATGGCAATATCCTAGTGACAGTGAAAGGACCTAACCATCTAGACCGTAACTTACTAGGAAACAGTCTAAGGCGAGAGTTATAAAGTAATACTTTTTGACTAATTTCAAACTCTTTTCTTAGAATGTGCTTGTCATGCCATTTCTTTGCACACTCTTTGTATATCCTGGTATTCTTATAAGCCCCATTATGAAGTTCATCCAGCTCATTTAATTGTAGTAATCTTTCTTCTCTAACAAGTTGCCTATCAAAATTCAAAAATTTTAGTGCCCAATATGCTCTGTGTTCTAATTCCACAAGTAAATGACAAGCCCTTCTAAAAACTAACCTAAATTGAGAGATCCCAATGGATGTTTTGAATGCAGTCCTATAGGCCTAAAGTTTATCATGAATTTTTACTCACCAATCTTTCCCATTGGCATTTACAACTTTCTCCAAAATTCTTTTGATTTTCTTGTTACAAACTTCTACCTCTCCACTAGTTAAGGATGGTTGCAATCTTATGTGTGACTCCATATTTATGGAGAAGTGCATTGAATTGTTGATTGTAAAAATGGGTTCCCTCATCACTGATGATTGCTCTAGGAGTGCCAAATCTAGTAAAAATATTTTTCTTCAAGAATTTAATCACTACCTGAGTATCATTTGTTGGCATTACTATAGCTTCTACCAATTTAGACACATACTCTACAACTACCAGAATATACTTATAGCCAAAAGAAGAGGAAAATGATCCCATAAAATCAATACCCCAAACATCAAATAATTCACAAACAAGAATATTGTTTAAATGCATTTCATTTATTCTAAAGATATTTTCCATTCTCTAACATCTATCACATGAAAATACATAGGTGTGTGCATCTTTAAAAATTGTTGGCCAATAAAAACTAGATTGCAAAACCTTAGTTGTAGTTTGGTGGAACTGAAATGCTCACCTTCCTCTCCATCATGACAATGCTCACCTACAATGTTGTTGTTGGGCCATGGAAAATCAAAGGGAGCCATCTAGCTGTAGCCGAGCAGCTGTCCGACCGATTGATGACACCA
>JAYJMB010088114.1:0-20032 GCA_036873735.1 Pouteria campechiana
TACAAGTTCCATGTAAGATTACACATAAACAATGCATATAATATAATCCCATGATTGATATCTCCCATTAACATGCTGCCCAACCTAATTAAATTAACAAAACCCATTTGTTTTCAATCAAAATAACCTTTCTTACCTATTGGACATGAATCTAATGATGAGGATGCCAACAAATCTGTTGTCCACATGATCAAGGGTGGAATTTTCTCTTTAATCTTCCTTCTAGTTGCTGCTCAAGTCTATAGAAAGGAGATGGGTTGCCGTTGCTATTTGGGACGTAGGGAGAGGAGGAGAAGAGCTCTAGTGTAATAAGTGAATTAGGTTTTGAGTTGCATTCAACTTAATTAGGAAGATAAAAGCTATGTACATTAACACCAAATTGCACAACTCACATAATCTACCCATTAAACATACCAATATGCCCAATTTAGTGATAAAATTTCATAACAAACTTATTTCACCAAAAATTAATACCCTCGATGAATACTCACATGAGGAAAATGTTTAATGGTTTAAATTTTCCAAAAACCTCCCATATTATCTTCAAATAATTTTTCTTTTTGGGACATCCAATTATCGATTTTTTTACCGTCAAATGCTGTTGTTCACACACTATTCACCAAATGAGTGAATTTTCCAAACTAATTTGTTTTCTTATTTTCTTCCACACACTCATATGTTTACCCTATTTCCCCAATCTGAGCCATGGGATGAGTCTTACATTATGAGACAATCAATTTAAGCCCAATATTGGATAGAAAAATATATAAATTGCATAACTTTAAATCTCAACCATTAAACATCCTATTCTTCAATACATAATAATTTTATATTAGATTTTAAAATAAATTTTTGTTATAATTTGGACATTTATAACATGTATAATACACTTATATTCATGTATCAATAATTCACTAATCTATAGTTGTGATTAACATAGTTTTCTATAATCAATAGTAATCAAAATTGGGCAGAAACTAAATTATCAACTTACTTCTAATTTTGCTAGTTAATATACCATAATCCATGTCACTTATAAACCAATTTTTTTTATACAATTAAATCATCACATTCAACAACTATATAAGTACTTTTAATCACACCTAAATTATGCAACAATTTGATCATCAATTTACATTCAAGATTTCCATAAAAATCCAATTTAACTAAATACACATGTCATTGTAATAAATGTCAATTATCTTGAATATTTGGCATATAAGGGGGTTGATTCATCAGAAGTGGTAAATACAAAAGTTTTAGCCTTTGTTGTGAATTTTCTAATGAATCAAAAATTACTAAATTTTGATTTCTAATGAAAAATTAATAGTTAAAACACTACAATCATCTCCAATTCAAGAGGTGTTACTTTGTGGGACCCATGACTCAAAATATAAGCTTAATTAGGAACTGTAGTCAACATGAAAGTTGTATTGTTTTGAAATTATCTGAACAATGCAAAAACAATCACCTAATTCTGAGTTTGTATAAAGAGGTTATGGTTAAAATACTAAAATTGCTCTAAAAGATTGAAAATTTCAGAAATCACATTAAATTTTTCTAATTTACATCATTAATCACCATTTTTAAACATCACGCTAATCACCCTTGATCATGCTAAAATTAAATAGTAATTTGAAACCAATCAATGCAAAAAAATTCAATAACGTATAACTCATGTTTCATATAACAATTTGGTAGCAAGTTGATTTATTTTATCAACATCAATTGAGTATCAATTTGACATTATTTCCTAACACTTCTCATGATAGAAAAATAACACCTAAACAATTCTCATGATAGAAAAATAACACCATTATTTCACAATAAAATTATTCATTACCTCAAATCCTGGGATATTACAATGCTGCAAGCTATTCTCTCTTTTATTTTAAGCACATCTATCAAGTTATTGGCCCCAAATTTTTGACAGCTCAATTCCCCTCCCCCCCCCCCCCCTCCCTCCCTTGAGCTACCATACAGTTAGGGACCAATAGTTAACTTTGTGGGAATAGAAGAACTAGAGACTAAAAAACTACCATAGATTGAGGGGTAACAATCTCGAGAAGAGATTGAAATTCAAGAAAAAAAAAGAGACAATTGAGCCTCAAAATAAAATTGAAGACATTAAAGAGGCCAAAGCAATTGAAGAATCCTCTTAGGTTAAGGGGGAGCAACTTGAAGAGGAAATAACTAATAAATAAGGACTTGCCATTGAAAGCAAGAATTTAGAGCAAGTCAAAGAGGAGAAACCTGAGAAAGAAGGTAAGAAAAGAAAAAGAGGACAAATGTAGTGACCCAAAACACTATGGTTGCTAGAGAAGAGCTCTATTGGAAATCTGACAGAGTCTACGCTATAATATTTGCTAGTCCCATAGGTTAGGTAAATACCTAAGAGGGGAGGGGTGGATTGGGTGATTAAAAAAATTTTACTTCGACCCCTTAGAGGATTAACGTTCCTCTAGTAATCTAATAGGAGATAATTTAAGCAAATAATTGGACAAAGATTTTTATAGTGGTTCGAGTCAACTACTCTACTCCAATCTTCCAAGGATATTCTCCTCTAGTGTCTTGGGTTCCACTATCTCTTATAGTAGAAATACAACTAGTGCCTCTGCAATCTTCTAGATTTCACCTCTAGGGGGCGTAACTATCTAGTGCCTCTACACTCTTCTAGATTCTAGTTCTAAGATATGTAAATACAACACTAGTAGACTAACTGCAAGACACACTCTAATAATTACAAATGATCTTCTTGAGTTTGGCCTTCAATACCAACTTTTAGCAATCTCAAAGATAAAGATAGAAAGGTTAAATACACTTTGTAGAGTATTTCACTAAAAGTACAAGGGAAGTTTTTTAGAAACTTTGAATGCAAAAATAAATATTCTTCCTAGGAGTTATTGAGAACCTTAATGAATATTACAGAAGATTGCAGTAAGAAGGCTTTGAGTTGCTCTTTTGTAAGTGAAGGAATGAAGTTTTAAGCTCTATGGAATGCAATTGTTGCTTTCTCATTTTAGCTCTTCTTTTATTTATACCAGCTTTGAATTTCAGCCATTGGAGGTAGGTGAGCTTCATTAAATGTAGAGGAATGTTCGAAATTACTCCTATTGAAATGCATCAGTTTTGATTGGGTGAAACAACTATATTAACTTGCGATGTCGTTCTTCCCAGAAATGGCAGCTGGGAGTTTAGGAATGTATGAAGTAAAGGTTTTGAACTATGAGGACTACTTCCAATGTTTGTTTTTTATTGTTTTGGATGGTGTTGTTGTGTCTTAAGTTAATATTTTGAATGGAGGGTCTCCCTTTAGTATTTACTCTTTGTGGCCATACTTCATTTCAGACAGAGTTGCTTGCTTGGGATCGTCCGAAGTTAATATTTTGGACAGAGCTGGAGAGATGAACAAAGCAGAATGTCTTGGTTTTGGGAAGGTTCTTTATCTGAAATATTCTAGCATGTCAAAGTTAGTTTTTCTCATTGTATGAATGATGTGTCATCATCCGAACTTTAGCAAGTGAGTTTAGGAACATCAGCCCTTGTCTCTGCATCATCCAAGATATGTTTTAGACAAATTGAGGTGCTCTTCTATTCTAAGTTGAGGAACAAGATTGTGTCCGAAATGAATATTTTGGAATGTTCGATATTTTGGACAAAACTATTTTATTCTTATGCCTTGGAAAATTTCTTCTACTATTAGAAGGCTTTCTGGTCTTCTTGTTTTAACATTTGAAGAAGACATAGGCATGTGGAGTTTGTCTGAAATGATTTGGGACATTAAGCATTACAATTTGGGATGTTGAGCATTTTCCTTTTAGATTATGTTAGGTCTGAAGCTTCTGCAATTCTTAATCTATTTCTTCATTTTAGGATCTTGACAAACTTCCATCTTGACAAACTTCCATCTTGACAAACTTCCATTAGTACTTAACTTAATCAAGTTTTACTTATTATCAAAACTACATAATTATACTAACAATCTCCCCTTTTTGATGATGATAAAACTTGATTAAATCTTTGCAATTTAGATATGCTAATGAATTCAAATAGTGTCTCTCTTTGATTTCCCCCTGAATAAATGTATTAATCTATAATTCTTTCTCCCCTTTAATCTGAACTATCTCTCCTCCTTTTTGTCAGAATCAAAAGGAAAAAACATACTACATAGAGAATAAAGAACATATTTGCAAGCAGAAAAAGTCATTGCATTGAATTTCACTTTAATATAAACAGAGTTACATAAGACATACGCATTTCAGTACAAAAGTGTAGTAAACTAGGGAGTGTAATGGAACCCGGTTATGATTCTTCAAAGAAATTTGAAGGCGGGCAGAGGCATTCATCCATTAATTTTGGACGATGGGAGGGAAGGTGAGGGGAAGGTGGGGGTGGGATGATGAGGAGAAAAAGAAAGGTGTGGCTCTGCTTCACCCTTTTGTCTTCTCTTCATCGGCTTCTTTAGAGAAGGTTGAGTTGAATGTGAGGTCATTTAGCTTATGCAAAGATGATTCCCATTTTCTCCAAAGCCAATGCTTGCACATTCAAATGATGTAAAGATGATTTCCATTTTCTCCATTAATCCCTTCAAAGGCTTCATCCCATTCTTAGATTTTTCAAACTCCATTCTTCATTTTCTTTTGCTTCCTAATTGATACTTCACTAGCATTCATAAGCTCATGGAATTTTTCATTGTAGTTGATTTATCATGGGGTTTGGATAATATAGAAGTGGTTGGGAGGATGACTAGGTATTTGGGATAATTTTTGGGAAGAATTAGTGAATGTTTGTTGAATTTAGAAGAATATCATGATTTCCATCACTCATGAATTTAATTTTAACAAGAGATAAGGCGTTGCCTCAGAAATGATTTTTCAAGCATGAGGGAAGAGAAATTTTGGACTGTATGAAGTAAAATCTTGACAATTCATATGATACGATTAATTTTGGGCACTGAATTTAATTTTGGGCACTGAATTTAATTTTGCACAGTCTAAACTTATAATTTTACACGTTATGAAGGATTTAGTACATTGGACAGAGTTTCAAAAACTATGAAGTTGTAATCTCATACAATAGGAGATTTTTTGTAGTTCATCTGAAATAGAGTGAAGTGAGAGCTCCTAATGTTGTAAAGTGTAGTTTCATAGCGTCCAAAGGTGAGAAGGTTTCCAGAAGTTAAATTTAAAATAATGTCTGAAAGATTTTATTTATCACATCATTTCATAATTTCAAACAGAAAATGCAAAGTGTATCCCTATGTATTTACATTAGTCACTCCTAATTCCCTCCTTATATAACAGAAATTCTCTAATGGTAATGATTTAATAAAAATTTCAGCAAGTTGAGCATTCATAGGCACATATTCTAAACATATATCATTTTTTTCTATATGATCTTTAATAAAATAATGCCTAATCTCTATATGCTTGGTGCGAGAGTGTAAAACAAGATATTTAGTCAAGCAAATGGCATTAATATTATCACACCTTATAGGTATATCTTTATAATGTAAGCCATAATCCAAAAGTTGTTTAATCTAAAGCAACTGTACACAACAACGTCTTGGTGCAATGTATTCATCTTTTGCAGTAGAGAGGGCAACACTAGTTTGCTTCCTAGAAAACCATGAAACTAAACTATTTCCTAAAAATTGACATATTCCACTAGTGCTCCTCTTGTTAACTTTGTATCCTTCAAAGTCAGCATTTGAATATCACATTAATTCAAAACCAGTTCCTTTTGGATAATAGAGCCCAAGACTTGGTATATTAACTAGATACTTAAAAATTTGTTTTACTGCAGTTAGGTGTGATTCTCTTAGACTAGACTGAAATCTAGCACATAAGCATACACTAAATAGAATATCAGGTCTAAAGGCAGTCAAATGTAGAAGTGAACCAATCATACTGTGATATCATTTTTGATCTACAGGTTTACCCTTCTCGTCCTTATCTAGCCATGTTAATGTGCTCATTGGAGTGCTTGCGACCTTTACTTCTTCCATCTTGAATTTCTTGAGCATGTCTGTTGTATACTTGGATTGACAGATATAATTTTCATCATCATTTTGCTTAATTTGCAATCCAAGGAAATAATTTAGCTCACCTATCATGCTCATTTCAAATTTAGCCTGCATTATTCTTGAAAACATCTTGACATATAATTTCATTAGTAGCACCAAATATAATATCATCTACATAATCCTAAACTATCAAGATATCCATGCTAACATTTTTTTATGAACAATGTAGTATCAACTTGTTCTCTCTTGAATTGATGATTACTAAGAAATGTAATTAGCCTTTCATACCAAGCCCTCGGAGCTTGCCTTAGTCCATAAAGTGCTTTAGTGAGTTTCGTGGTCAGGTTGATCATCACATTCAAAACTATGAGATTGTTCTACATATACCTTATTTAGATATCCATTCAGGAATGCGCTTTTTACATCCATTTGGAATAATCTAAAATGCTTGTAGTATGCAAATGCAAGTAATATCCTAATGGCTTCTAATCTTACTACAAGGGGATAGGATTCATCAAAATCAATTTTTTTCTTCGAATACCCTTTAGCAACCAGCTTTGCCTTATTTCTGACAATGATTCCACTTTCATCCAGTTTATTTCTGAAAAGCCACTTAGTTCCAATTATAGCAACATGTTTAGGTCTTGTAACTAATTCCCATACTTTATTTCTTTCAAACTGGTTTAGCTCTTCTTGCATTTCAATGATCCACTTAGAGCTTGATTAATGTAAGTGGGCTCAATGTTAGAGATAAAAGTATAATGGCCACAAATGTTTTGCATGGATTGTCTTATTCTAACCCCATCATAGATATTACCTATGCCTTGATCTCTAGGATGGGTACTAATGAATTTCAAATTAGTAGGAGGTTGATAGATAACATTAACTGTACTTACCTTCTCTTCACTATTTGATTCTGGTTTATCATTATGTCTTGAAGTGCCTTCTCCCCATTGATTTTGTAATAGCTTCTTCATTTTCTTCAAAACGTCATTTGCATCACTATCTAACTCCTTTCTTAGGGTTAAATTAGTTTCATCAAATTTAACATGTACTAACTCTTCTACAACTTGAGGTTTCTTATTGAAAACTCTAAATGCTCTACTATTAGAATAGTAACCAAGGAAGATGGCATCATTGCTTTTTGTATCAAACTTCCCAAGGCCATCCTTTCCATTGTTTAGTACATAATATGGGCAACCAAAAGAATGAGAATAAGAGATATTTGATTTTCTCCCTTTCCAAAACTCATAAGGAGTTTTTTAAGATTGTTTTAACTGTAACTCTGTTTAACACATGGAAAGCTATGCTAACTGCTTCTCACCATAACTGTTTGGACAATTTACTCTCATTCAATATGGTTCTTGTCATTTCTTGAATTGTCCCATTCTTTCTTTCTATAACTCAATTTTGTTGAGGAGTTCTAGGGGATGAGAAGTTATGACGAATTCCTTTTTCCTCACAATAGTCAACAATTCTTTTGTTTTCAAATTCACCACCATGATCACTTCAAATAAAAATAAATGATATTTGCTTCTCATTTGTACAAGCTTTGAAAAAGTAAAGAACATAGAAAATACTTCATCTTTACTAACTAATAAGATTACCCATGTGAACCTAGAATAGTCATCTAGAATGACGTACACATATCTTTTTCCACCAAGGATAATAATGTCTAATTGTCCACATAAAACCATGTGTAATAACTCTAGTGGTCTAGATTTGGACACTTCTTTCTTGGGAGAAAAAGGCACTTTGGTCTATTTTGACATCTGACAAGCTTCACAGATTTGATCCTAGTCATATTTCAGATTAGGCAGGCCATTTATCAGATTTTTCTTCCATAAAGATTTGATATTGGACATACTGATATATCCCATTCTCTTGTGACACAACCATGGGTCATCATCAATAACAATTAGACATTTTTCTATAGTTTCATCTAGACGAACTAGATATATATATATATATATATATTTCCATGCCTTTTTCCATTGAATAATAGACTATCATCTACATTGAATACATCGCATGTGGATGATTCAAACACAACTTTGTGACCTCTATCACATAATTGGCTAATGGTCAGTAAGTTGTGCTTAATTCCATCTACATATAGTACTATTGGTCTTGAAGGTTAGGCAAATGGCCAAAAGGGGGGAGGTGAATTGGGTAATTGAAAACTTTTGTTAAAACCCCTTTTTGCATTAAGGTTCCTCTAAAAAATAATGCAATCTATAGTTGGCACACAAATGATCAAGATAAGAATTTTATAGTGGTTCTAGTTAACACTCTACTCCATTCTTTCAAGAACACTCTCCTCTTAGTTTCTTGGGTTCCACTATCTCACTATTGCAGAAATACAATAGTGCACCTTACACCCTTCTAGATTCTAGCTTTAGGGGGGTATAAACACAATGTCACACACACTCATCTGGATTAGCTCCAGGGTGTATAAACACAATGCCACATGCATTCTTTTAGATCGGCTCCAGAGGGCATAAACCTAGTACCACACACACTCTTTTGGATCAACTCCAAGGGGTATAAATAATGTAGCTCCGTCTATAAGACTTGCTTCAACAGACAGTCACAACTCTTTTTGTGCTTAGTCTCAATTACCAACTCAACGAAATCACAAGAGAAAGAGTAAAAGAATTAAATACACTTATACAAGTGTTTCACAGAAAGCTTAGGAGAAGAAATCTGAATCTTGAATGTAGAAGTAAATGATCTTTTCGAGCGGTAATTGAAGGCCTTTAATGAATGATGTAGAAGATTCAAGTTTGAAGGCTCAAGTGAATAGAAAAAGATTAGGCTCTATTAAGATGCAACAATAAAGTAGTCTGATATTTCTTAGTTATTTTCTTTTTCCCAACATTACTCCTTTATATTAGCTTTGAATTCCAATCGTTGGTGATAGTTGACCTCCATCAAATGTAGAAGACCTTTTTGATTAGCTCTTATTTGAAAATGCTATCTTTTAATTAATTTTTATTAGTTGGAAAGTCTGTAGTGCCATCCTTACCAGAGGAGAAGAGAAATTATAGGTTTGGGCAAGCATTGGACCAAGAATTGCTGCAAAAGGCTGACTGAATCATCATTGTAGAAAAAGGCTTATTAAATTCAAACATAGGTGAATGATTCAAGTTGTTTAAAGAAGAGTTTGGGAAGATGATGCTTCTTCCAAAGTTAATCTTGAACAAAGACTTCAACTCACTCTGTTTGGATAGTCATATCGTTTGAGGTTTGGCTTTGGATGAACTTTGCTTTCAGCTACTTCATCCAAAGTTAGTTTCAAACACATTTGACTCTTCATTCTGAACTACAATTTAGAGGAAGTTCTCTTCATTTTTTTAGCTTCTCTCATTTGGACGAAGTCAAATGAAGTCTTATTGATTGTCTAAAGTTGATTTCGGATGAACTTCAAGTTGCAGACGAAGCCGATTGATGGTCCAAACAATAATTCCTAGCAAGTGCACGAGTGTATAATAGTACAATGTGCTTAGCAAGAATCGATCCCATAGAGAACAGTTAAATTGATTCAATTATGTTTAGTTACTAATACTAAGTTGTCCTAAATCTAAAAAGATAATTTAGAGACTAAGTAATTAAAGTGTAATGTAAGATAAATAGAAAATAATGGCTTAAGTAATAAAATAGTATTCAGGTTGTAAGAGTCTGAGGATCTGACTTCACCACTCAACAATATTCATTATTGTTGCGATGTTGGTATCAATTCAGCATCTTGAATTTGTTCTATTCACTATATGATTATTATCGTTAGGCGTCCAGGTTTAAATCAATTATTTTCTTCCTTTCCAATTACCTATGGTATGTAGTATAATTGAGATTGAAAACTCATGAAGATCAGAAAAACTTTAATGAACTAAGTAGAATAGTTTAGCATATGGCATCCACCTTAACCATCTACTCATTCATTCAAAAGAGCATAGTACATGGTTTAACATATGGCATCTACCTTAACCACATACTCAAAGATAATGAAGCTAATTCACATAATTGGTAATCAGACAAATCAAATAAATCAGATGATTACATTATACACAATGAATGAAACAAGATGATATTGAATTAAAAACTCAACAATCTCTGTTGACAATAAATATCAAGGAGGGTAACATCATTGCCCTAGAAAAAGGAATTTAGTTCATAATAAAAATAGAAATAAAACTCTCTGAAATATGCATGATTGTAGAACTCGAAATCCTTCTCTTGTTCCCTTGGAAAACTTCCCCCATCCAACCCCTAACTATGTTCTGGATGTCACCTTAAATAATCCATTCTGCAAGGTTTTAGTAGAACTCCATGAATTGCGATGCCTCTATGCATAGAGATCCTCTTCCAATAATAACTCAGTATTACCCAATAAGAATATAGCTTCCCAAACATTGCAATGTATAAAAATAGAAGTTCTCAAAATAACTGAGTTGCTGCATATCCTGGGTTCTAAAAATTATAACATAATCTTGAGCCTAAAAATCAACTTCTAATAATACTTTACAATCTACATGTCTCATACTCTGAAATTTGTAACATCCGACGCACGAAAAAATAACTAAATTTGTGCACTTCTAATTCCAAGCTTTGATTTCAAACTTTGTTTCTTGTTAGGCTACTATGGATGAACTGAAGATTGAGTAGAATTTGAATTCCTGCTTTAGAGTCACTGGAGCTTGCTTTGCAATCAATAAATCTTGCTACCAAGTCACTAAATATTAACTTCGGAGTTACTAAAGTGAACTTTGGAGTCACAAAAGTCAATTTTAGAAGCACAAGTTTGCTTTGGAGGCACTTAAGTAAAATTTGGAGTCATGGAAGTGAACTTCAGTGTTACTGAAGTGAACTTCGGAGTCAGAAAATGTTACTTCAGAGTCACTAAAGTGAACTTCAAAGTTACTAATTCTACTTCGGAGTTTTTGTTGTTCCAAAGTATTTTTAGTAAAATTATCATAACTTTCTTATAGGAAATCCAAATTGAGTAATTTTTATTGGGTTGGATAGATAATTTTAGGATCTAAAACTTTTATTTTAATCACTTTTTTTATTCTATTTTTATTTTGAGTCGCAGAAGCTTAAAGTACTGCTTTTTGTGTTGCCTTTAAAATTGATATTTTGGAGTTTTCTGGAGAGAATACCACCGTTTTGATCATAAATTTCTCATACAAACTTAGAATTACTCCATTATTTTTGCATTGGATAGATAATTTTAGGGGTTACTAATTTTATGTTGATCATGTTGTCTAAATCATCCATATTCTATAAGCCATGAGCCTTCAGAGTGACACATTTTATCAAATGATGTAGCAAACGAATGTGAAGCTCTACAGGTAGTTGCACTATGTTAGGCATAACTTTCTCATATAAATTTAGAATCATGTTATTCCTAATGCATTGGAAATTTAAGAATAAAGGCTAAACCTTTTATGTTGAATACATTTTCCAAATATGATTCCATCAGTTCTAGAAATTGCTTTTAAAGTAAGATCTTTTGTAATTTTTAGTTTTATTTTACAGATCAATAAAATAAACTTTGTCAAATGAAATATTCACTAAAAACATTAAAAGAAGATCTTAATATGTGAATTTTGATATAAAAGTATGATATATTATAAGCTTATCAAATACCCCCAAACTTAGATTTTGATCATCCTCGAGGAAAATAACAATATAAACTCATGAATCATTTAGGACAAATCTCTCTCAAACAATCAATAACATGCCAGACAAATTACACATGTGCACATATTTCAGAAATCACTTGAGATACTTACCAAGTAATCTCATAAAACTCATGCTTCATCAATCCTTTTATGAAATAAAAATGTGTGTGTGTGCAGTGTCAATCTCATGCTACATTCATGTTTTGCAGTCAACGATGTGCAAACCAATGATTCTCATGATCTTCACAAACACCCCATAAGCTTGCTTTTCATAATCCCACTCCACTAATGTAGGTAACTCTATTCATTTAGATCAATAGGTCCTTGCTAAGCTTGTAATGGGGCCTTAGGTTTAGCTAACAAGAAAGGAAATAAGGATTCACAAAGTAAGAGATCATATCTAAATTTTACATGAATATTTACCCTCTTAACTTTTTATTTGGAGTTCTTTCTATTTTAAGGATTGTATTACTATCACACCCCAACTTATTTTCTTGTATATTCATTAGGATGTGATCCCCAAACTACGGGCTATATTACTACCACATTTCCAAACTTATTGCCTGTTGAGTTCATGGAGATGTGATCCCCCAATTTGAAGGATAAAGCCTCACTGATTCCTTTCCCTTATATCCCATATTTCTTTTGACATTCATCTTTTTAGTGACCCCCAAACTTATCTTCTTATGTACTCATATACCTCTCTGCCATCATGTATAAATATGTCTCTTAATAGGTCTAACATGGTTTTCCAAGCTAAAAGGGACTAAATGATAAAGCTAAAGAAAGAAAAGTTGAATGGTGGTCGTTTATATGCTTTGCATATGCCATTCTTTTGTTAAAGCTCAATGGGGACATTAGTGACAATTAATGTAATAGGTTAGCTTGAAAGGCTAAAACTAATCAAATTAGGCCTAAATCACTTCCAAGTAAACATGTTATCTAGGATTTCACCTTAAGAGTTAATTAAACAAGTTCTAGCATGCTTATGTCAACTAAAATGTGTTATTGAATTCTCAACATCATCAACTAATCAACATATAGTTTACATAATCATGATGCAATCAGCTCAATGAAATTTTCATCAGTCCACAAGAATCAATAAACCACAAAGTAGCATCTATCCTTTATTCTAAATCATGTGCAATGGTAATAAAAAACTCATCATATGTCACTTGATCATTATAAGAGAATGAATCCATCCTATTTAATTTCAACATGTTAACACAATTGCTCTTGGCTTTACTTGGCTTAGTCATTAGATATTGTAGTTTCTTAAAATATACACATAAAAAAAATTTCTAAATTGAATTGACTGAAAATGCAAATTTGAAATCTAAATGTAAATCTCCAAATACCCCCTAACTTAAACTAAACATTTTCCTCAATGTGAAATAATGATAGAAGTTTAAGTTTATAGGCTTCCTTGAATGAAGTATATTCTTATCCTCTCTTTCTGAAATTGCTTTGACATCCTTTGCAAATATTAGGTGGCAGTTATAACATTGGAAACATCATCTGCAATCGTTTGCAACTTCTACACTTATTTTAAAAACATATTTCTTCCTTCTGCAATAGAAACATCAAACTACTACATGAAAAAAATCTATACTAATAAAGAAAACAAAACAACTAACTAAATTGAATGCTATGAAAATAAAGAAAGTTTAGAAACTTGGGTTGCCTCCCAAGTAGCGCTTTATTTAATGTTTGTGCAAGACAAATTCCTCCTTCATAGATTTTGAAATCCAACAATTTCATTCAACTGCATTGGCAAGTCATCCTTTATATATCTCTTTACTCAATGATCATTGACTTTGAACTTTTCCCAATCCTCAAGTTCTTTAATTCCACAACTCCATGTAAGAACACTTGTGTCACTAGGAATGGTCTAACCCACGTAGACTACAATTTTCCTGGAAATAAACATAAATGTGAGTCATAAAGCAAAACTTCCATTCCAGGTTCAATGCATATTTTGCAAATGATTTGAGCATTGATATCTCTTTGTTTGCTCTTTATAAATCTTTGTGTTCTCATAAGCTTCATCTCTCAACTCCTTTAGTTCATTCAATTGAAGTTTTCTCTCTTCACCTACCTTCTTCAAATCAAAGTTCAATTTCTTTATTGCCTAGTATGCTTTGTACTCTAACTCCATCGATAGATGGCAAGCTTTTCCAAAGACAATTCTATAAGGACTCATTCCAGTTGGGATCTTAAGTATAGTCCTATATATCCAAAGTGCATCATTCAACTGCAATGCCCAATCCCTTGAGGTGTTCACTGTCCTCTCCAGAATTATTTTAATCTATCTGTTACATACTTCAACTTGTCCAGTTGTTTGTGGATGATAAGGTGTTGCAACTCGATGAGTGATATTATACTTTTTCAACAAAGTTGCAAATACTTTATTGCAAAAATGAGTTCCTCTATCACTAATGATTGCTCTTGGAGTGCCAAACCAAGAGAAAATCCTGTCTTTTAGTTTAAATTTTAGCACAACATTAACACCATTAGTTTTAGTAGCCATTACCTCAATCCACTTAGATACATAATCAACAACAAGTAGAATGTACATGTTCTCATTGGATGGTGGAAATGGGCCGATGAAATTAATGCCCCATACATCAAATAATTCAACAACTAGATTACCTATGAGTGGCATTTCATCTCGTTTACCAATGTTACCTGTTCTTTGGCATCTATCACACGTTGCACAAAACGCATGAGCATCCTTGAAAATAGTTGGCTAGTAAAAACCAGATTGGAAAGCTTTGAGAATGCTTCTTCCCTCCAAAATGCCCTGCACAGTTGAATGTGTGACAATGTTTCAAAATGCTTTACTATTAATTCTCAGGTACACAATGTCTAATGATCTGATCTGGACATATTTTAAACAGAACTGGATCATCCCAAAAGCAATGTTTTGCTACAGATAGAAACCTCCTCCTTCCCTACAAATTCAACATAGGATTAAAAACTTCCTTAACTAAATAATTAACAATATCAACATACTAAGGTTCATTTCCCTTTACATAAAATAGTTGCTCATCAGGAAAAATCTCATTCATGGGAACGCTCTCTTTATGTTTTGGTGCTCAAAATTAGTCCCTTCCACTAACTTGGACAAATGATCAACTACAATATTTTCACTGCCTTTTTTATCCTTGATTGTCAGGTCAAATTCTTGTAGCAATAATATCCACCTGATCAATCTAGGCTTGGCATCTTTCTTAGTCAACAAATATTTTAATGCAGCATGATTAGAATAAATAATGATTTTTGAACCAATCAGATATGAGCGGAACTTTTCCTATGCAAAGCAATTCTTTTTCAGTGGTGGAATAATTCAATTGTGCTTCAGTGGTAGAATTCTATCCCAAGTCAGGACTTTGAATCCTAAATCGCGACATGGGTTTTCTTAAGTGCATTTCTTAAGCGCAGAAACTTGGTATTTTTGGTAGCTTACATATTTTATATGCAAAACCACTTGGTAATCCATATGAAGTGAAAACTAAACCAAATTAGGGTTATTTAAAGAGGTTTTAACATAGAGAGAAGAACTTTTGGAAAGATTTTGGTGTATGGAATTCATCTCTCTTTTCTTTTCTCATTTTTTGGTTTCATGGCCTTACATGGCTAAACTTTTATCCTTGTTTTAAGAAGACAAAAGCCTCAGAATCAACATATTATGAGACTTAATTTGTTTTTATTATTCAATTTATGTTTTAAGTATTGAAAATTCTTCTATGCTTATTTTCATGATTGTTATGTTTAATTGATAGGAGGCCTACTAGTTTATTATTCATTGCAATCTATTACTAAATTAGATATCAAATCTGAAATTGTTTGATCACTCTTATTTGTGAGGTAACTAGGGTTGAATAATTTATTGCATTAAGTCTTAGGAGGAATATTCAACTAAATTAAATGCAACCGCATGTGCTTGTGTTGTTTAGCTTTACCAATCTCTATAAATCTTAAAGTTGCTATTAGATTAAACCTCTAGTGCATGTCTAAGGTTGTTTCGTAGTGAGGGTTAATTGGATCACATGTTTCTAATTAACTATATTGACGGAGAGATAGGAAAATTTGTTCCAATAGTAAATATTTAAAGTATGATTTGATTTATACTTATATCAATGATCAATTATGAGATTCTAATGGTGGATGTTGACTAAGACCAAGGTTTATTTCTTTGATTGATTTCTTTTACAACCACTATTTTTATTACACTAACGCGTTGGAATGGCAGTGAATTGGGATATACTTAGAGTTTAATTGGTATATTACAAAGGTTACCTAAATGTTGAATATGTTGACCGTTGATTGTGTATTAATAAGTATGCAATTATGCATTTGGGAAGTATATGGAATTAGCCATAAATTAATTATGGAAATAAAATCATTGGTTTGAAAGGAATAAGTTCGAACTATGTTTGTATTTGAATGGGACTGTTGCCCTCTATAGATGATCTGAGAAGGATGAAAAGGAATGTAGCTGAAAATGTGTATAATGATTCACTCGAGGTAAGTAGGCATTTGTTTCCAATTGATGGATAGGGATAATGTATATCTCTTTTGTTTGAAATTCGGGCATGTTTTGTTGAATGTATGGGGATTAGCCCATTTGTATAAATTTAGTCATGTATGGTTTGATTTGGGACACTGGATATCCCATGTTGATTAAAATTGATGTTTGGTTTAATGTGAATGCTTAATGTGAGGTATAGAGAAGATCCCTTTATTGTATGTTTAAATGGAAGATTGGTTCGAAGTGAAATAACATGGATTTCTTTATGTAGTATTCATTGATGAATATATATCCGTTTGTGATTATTTATAATGATGGATATCAATTATTGGATATGAAATGTGTTACTTATGGATTAATTATCGTTTAATACATTTGTCTACTTATTAAGTTACTCGGACTCACGCCTTCTTATTTGAATTTTTAGTGGACAGGTCATGCAAGGGAGCTATGGAAGATTGAGTTTGTGGTATTTATTGTATTTGGTAGAAATTGGAATTTGTATTCATTTATAATTGTAATAATTAAAGTAGAAATGTATTTTGCTATGAAAAACAAATGACATGTCAAAATAGTGGAAAATGCGTATGATACATAATTAGATTATGTTATTGCCATCATGGAGTGACATATGTTCTGGGCTCTGGGTAGCTTGGGCTAGTTTATTGATTTATGATTTATTTATAATTGTTGAATTTTAGTTTATTCATTATTAGAAATTAGTTGAATGATTATATATCATGTTTTAAAGCCCACATTTCAAGAGCGACTTTGCCAAAATTTTGGTATGATATTTCCTTATAATAGAGAATTTTTAGGGGAATAGTTATAGGTTTAGACCCCAGAGTCGAGGCATGACAAATTAGGATCAGAGGACCCCCACCTTAAAAGTGGGTAAGTCGAGGTAAAGTCTAGTGAAAAATGGAACATCATGCCTCGAAAAGTTGGCCGTGACATACATCTAAGAAATTTTGGGGCGAAAAGATCTTGTAAATATTATTCTAAGTCTAAAAAATGTAAAAAAAGATAAAATTATTACTCATATCATTCTTTATTAGGCTTGAAGTTCTTGTAGGCACATCATAGTTATTAGATCACAAAAAAAGTTTATTTATAAGTATGAGAGCAAAGAAATTAATGCAAAATGAGTATTATTGGTTCATATTGAGTAACTTTGCATTGATCTTATAGGATCAAGTATGAAAACAATTATGCAAGATTCCTTGTTAAATATCATAGACACTTCAGTGGATGGTTTATTCAAATAATGAGGTGAATATAGTTATGAATGTACAAGGCCATACAAAAGGCTTGTGGATTTCAAAAGATAGTTGAACGAGTGTGGTCAAAATGAGCACATTGAGTGATATCCATTGTATTGCTAGTCATCAAGTTTTTGATTGCCTCATTCGATTCATGCTATATAAGATGCCTTACAAGAAGTAATGATGATGATTCTTGCAAATATGGTCTTAAATGAATTAAAAAAGTATCTTCATAGAAAACACTTAGATCAAGCATTGTAATTTATCTGTTATTGGTAATCCAAAGTTTGGATTGGTTGAAATTGGAATCCCTAAAGATATTTCTCAAAAATTGCTAATTCTTAAGCATGTGAATTCAAGGAACTTGAGAAAGCTTAAGAAATGTTGCAATTCAAATGTTTATCACATGAGGGAGTGCTATGCAAAGAGCAAGAATGGTTTGATTTTGTTAAAGCAACATAGTGAACTCAAGTTAGGTTATATAATATATAGATCTTTGGATGATGGTGATCTTATCTGGGTAAATAGGCCTCTATCTGTGCATCAACTTTCAATTATTGCATCTTCAGTTAAGGTTCTTCTTATAGATTCAATTGTAGTAATAAATTTCCTTTATCAAACCCATTTACTTAAAGATTTTGATGGAGATTGCCTTAATCGTCACATATATTTATTTTGGTCCATTTTCAATAAAGACAAAGTCAAGAAGATTATCTTGCTAAAGCATCACCTAATGAACAAAATCATAGAAATCCTATTTTAAAGTTGACGTAACAAATGATAACCTCATAATATATCATGTTTTTATACATAAATTAACATGTTTTGGATCTTATTTTGATGTGATTTTAGTGGTTTATATTGACATTAGAGTAAATATTGCACTTAACAAATTTTTTTGTTTCAAGTGTCAAAATCTATAAAAAAAAAAGTTGAATATTACAAAAGGCATTACTTTATGGAAAATTCTAATACTAATGGAATTAAATTTGGAAATTGTGTTAAACATGAAAGTTTTATCCTTTGTTCTTAGATTTTCAATGAATTAAGAATCACATGATTCTAAGTTTGTATGAGAACGTTATGGCTAAAATATTGTAACTATCTTCAGTGGCTGAAGCCATGTCCGAAACTTCAGCATATCCGAAATAATAATTCTAGACAATATCAAGAGGTGTCACTTTGAGGCCATAAGACTCACATATCTAGGCTAATTCAACAATAGTGATTAGCATAAAAGTTCTATCCCTTAAAATTATCTATGCAATGCACCATGAATCATGTAATTTGGAGTTTAAACGAGGAAGTTATGATCAAAATAGTAAAACTGCTCTAAAACTACCTTTTCTAAAACCATGTCCAAAAACATATCTCCATCAGAAGTTGAGTTTAGAATTGAACTGTTGTGTCTGAAGTTAAATTTCAGACATGACAGAGGCACAAATAGTTTCTGACTATATGATCAAACTTTTGGCTGAGTCCATAAGTGAGATGCTGAGTTTAGGTTGCCTATGCTATGTCTGAATCTTGGTTCTGCAGAGTCCAATTGGCTTTGTTGTGTCTAAGTCTTGCCTTCTTACTTGAGCGATGTCTAAATCCTTATGCTGAGTCCAAAATTTGGCATTTTTGTAAAGTGCTTTTGAAGTAATTTAGAAACTTGTCTTGCAGCTATTTGGGGTATGTTTGGAAGTTAATTTTGTAACACCCCGCCCTTAAGGCGATACTAAATTATAATTTAGAGGATAACCTCACATAGAGTCTCCTCTAAACTTTCAGTTCCATAACTATACAATCATTCCCAAATAATCTCATACATTCATAAACACCATTATGCCTAATAATACACACCCACACATTTTCCAAAATCACAAGTCACACTATGATGACAAATGACTATGTTAATATGCACACACATTTTCACTATCACGAAATGTCTGTGTAATTACTTCATACATGCCTTATATACATAAAGTTTAAATTTTTTAAATTTATAACTTATGTACATTACATCAAATGCTAAAAATTGTACTATAATATCCAAAATCACCAAACCAGCATAAGGGTCATGGTTTATCCCTCGTCATGAGCTCCAACCCGGGCTCCGTCTTCTGCCTTGTCAATTAAAAATCATGAATAAAATGGGGTGAATCTAGGCAAACTCATTAAGTAGTTAAAGGGGAAAACATTGCAATCAAACCCTTAGACAATTATAAGTAATCTAATACACATGCAATTTCATGATATGAGTGACAATGCAACACTGCCCATATGCTCATGATGCTCATGTTTCTAGGATCACATGCTGCCTTTCATCCCTACACATGGGATACACATTCCCCTGCCCATAATAAATACTCATCCATGCGCATATATCTTTATTTCATCATTACCAAAGCTAGCCTTTTCATCCTCGCATTCTCATTCATGCGTATTCATCATCCTGGCATTCGCATTCATCGTATTCATCATACAAACATTCTCATTCACATACATTTATCATTCTCATATCATGACTATCATAGGC
>JAYJMB010088115.1:3438-20027 GCA_036873735.1 Pouteria campechiana
TGTTTTGAAGACGGAATGTGATGGATGGTTTGGATTTTGGGATGCAAGTTTTAGAGTGGGAGAGGCGGTTTGAGGCGCTGTTGGTGTGAGGGAGCAGGGGAGTCCTGAGGCTTCTTTTTGGGCGGTGAACTGTCGGATATGATATTTCAAGAGAAATGAAAGTGCAAGACATCTCTCTCCTTCCTCTCTGCCATGTGTGCTGAATAAAGGAAGATAGAAACGAGAAGGAGAGGTCTTGTCATGGTAGTTGTTGTCGAGGATCTCGGCTTCTCGATGTAATATATAAGCTCTCATCAACAGTCCTACCCACTTCTAGCTACAGCGTTTTCTAGTTACTTCCTCCCCCATCATTAATAGGCACTCTTTACAGTCTTTTCAACGATTTCTCAAAGGCCCAAGTCTGGTGTCATAGTGCCATCTGTCTATAATCCTTGACTGGAATGAAGTTGGGGCAGCGTTTTGATGGGCTAATGGGGAAGGATTTCCTAACTTTATTTTAATTGACCAAAATTTAGCTTTCATCCAAATTAGTCAATATATATTTTTTATTACATTTTCTTTTACTCTATCTTTATTCATTATCTAAACATATGCTTTATAAGTTATTTTTAATTCACTTTATGACACCCGTTTCGTTTTTTAGGACTACCACTGCCAACTTTTTTCATCCTAGGCTTCAAAACCGTCTTACTTTACCCTGTATCTGATTAAATATTCCCTTAGAAGAGAGCTATTCACAAAGTAGTTGATGTAAGAGGGAACAGGAACATTGCATCTCACCCACAAATCTGAGGGTCGAATTACAATGCTCCGAGAAGCATTGATTAAAATAATAAAACTGCTCAAGCAAACCTTCTCTTCCTATGAGCGAGCGTATTAAATATAAATATAGTACTTCTCACACAGATGGCAGGCTTTGCTCGCACGCTAATCGATTTAACACTGTAGAAGTTGGAACTTGAACCTCGGCAAGTGGAGAGAACATGAGTTGCCCATTGTGGAAAGAACCTAGGATTAGGTGACTAACATTTGTAGCCTTTGAAACTGTTACTATTACATTTTTGTCATGCTCCATGTAATTTTGTATAGCTATGTTAGAAATCACATTCAAAGTCGTCAACTGCATCCGAGATATTGATGGAATGCCATCTAATTATTTCCTATACTTTCGATATTATGTTCTTTGCAGTTTTTTCGTCATTCCCTTTTCCTTCCGACTTAACCAAACAGCGCTACTGTGTGGTATTGATTGCTTCTTGAAATAGAGACCACCATTAAATGCATAATGGCAGTTATATCGCCGATACCCTCTATTTCATGTATGATATACAATCTATCTTTTGCATATATGCTTCCGATCTGGCATGTTTACCTAACAGTCTAACATATGCACGCTTGCTATTAATCTTTATGAGTGTCTGAATTTGATAAATATCGCTCAGTTAGATTTGGCAGAGCTCTGGACAAGACTAAAGTCAGATTGAAATCAAAACCTATCAAAAAGATTTTCATCTTTATCTAGCCTTTTCTCTCACAATTTGTTACATAGGGAAGGAAGGTTGTTTTCAGAAATTTTAAAGCTTGTTTGAACATTCTTGGCAGAAAGAAATTGACGCTTTTGTGGTAGATTCTTAGACTTATGGGGTAGCCCAGTTTCTGTCATTCTCTTATACATGGAGAAATTCCTTTTAATTTCTTATACATTTCGTGATATTTGTTTGTTTATGTATTGAAAATGAAGATAAAAATAGCGTAACAGTATTTTATAGACTTTCATGTCTTGTGTGAATCTTTCTAGCCCAGCTGAAAAGCCCGGAGCAATTCATCAGCTCCAGCTCGTAAACTAACCAAACGATTCGGTCCAAATATTCAAGTCTTTAAGCTATGTCCAGTTTTCCACACAACCTCACAACTTCCCAATCTTCCCAAAACATCTAAACCCCAATTTTCTTTAACGACTACCTGTCAGATATTCCCCAAATCTTCCTCTTATGCCCTATAACCCCTGAAATATCCTTTCCCTAATTTCTGTACCAAAGAAATATTCATCATTTTCAGAAATAAACTTCAACTTTTTCGTCCCCAGAAACAATTTGGCCCCTTTTCACATATATGGAAAAAAGTAAGGGCCATCCACCAAATGGAAGAAAATGAAGGCAAACATACCCAAAAACTTCTCAATCATGGCATACTCAAACAGCATGTTAGCTTGAAATCCTGAAGTTGAGGGCACGCTTTATGTGAATGATCTAGATTAATCACATATACACGTTCCTGGACTGTCTGAACTCAAGAATACACTGAGAGCTCAACAAAAATGAGTCCTCTTGGCAGGAGTGGGCAACATAATGACATATCTCTATCTGCAACAAGTAAAAAGTGAAAAATAAAATGATGGAGGACGGCCGAGCCGTGATAATTGCCTAAAAGGACTGATCAATCCACAAAAAAGCTGGCTGTACAATCATGTTATCATTATATCCAGATGCAAATCAACCTCCAATTCAAATGATGTTATCCTCATAACCAGCACTGACGAAGACACCTAGTTTGATTGATGAACCTCCAGACTAGTAACATATGATGCTTTCGGTAATTCTTTTAACATATTATTACCCAATATTACACAGGTGAAGATGTAAAACAAAATATTTAATTATCTCATATGTAAACAAGGTAAAATATATATAACTTCTAGAGGAACTATAATTTTTCATAGTCAGATCTATTTTTTCTATTATTGCACTTATATTTTCTGAATAAAGTATATTTTTCTACCATTATTTACAATCATTGTACTATTTATTTTATTGTATTGTTTATATTCATTCTTCTTACATCTGCATTTACTACGCGTTGGAAAGTACTCTTACAGATTGCTAGAGGGAAACAGAATACCTACTAAAGGAAAGTGTCCCTTGTGAAGGAGGAAAAAAATCTTCTCTTTCACTCCATAATGGTATTTACACATAGCTAGTAGATGGATTGCGCATTCAGCAGTGAATAAGCACTCGATCACCTCGTCTCAACAGAAGGATTCGTTTCTATCAAGCAAATTCTGCTAAGGACTTTGCTAAGAAATCCTTTTCTGAGAAGTCGGTTTGCTGATGTATTAAATATGAAATTTGTCAAAACCATCGCATTTCTATCAGAAGGGTAAGACAAAGATTTTATAGAAATTAATTGGGAGACGTTTTTGTCATTGAAAAATCACAGTGGCTTTTTTCCTTTTAAAAGGCTCGATGAGAAAAAACACTTAATTATGCCAGCCCCTTTTTTAATATACTTCCAACGAAAGTTGCTTTCACAACACTTTTCGGCGTCTGCCCTTTTGATGGTAGCCACACATACTTGGAAAACGTCAATTGCCTTTAGCATTAGCTTTCTATCCTTGGAAATGGAGCCTAAATGTAGGTTAGGTAATTGGTCTTATTCAAGCCTGACATCAACCTCAAGGGCCCCCTCATCCGTTGGCCTAACATTAGTGCATCAACTTGAGTTAGTCTCAATTGAACTTGCAGCCTCATATCAACGATTAGGTTAAAAAATAGTACAATCAAACAATTTACCTTGCCTGGAGGAGTTTATTTGCTTAGTCTAACATACAAACTCAGCTCTCTAGAATTTTTTTCTATAAGAAATATAAAGCAAGTAGGTTATTACCCAAATAATTACCGTAACTACATTTTACTTTTACTAGAAAAACTTAATCCAAAACCAGGCCAGGCAGTGGATTAGGTTCTGTTCAAGTCAAGTTTAGAATATGCCAAAAATAAATGGCAGAGGATCAGCACACCTGCGCGCGATGCATTCTAAACTCTAAATCTGATACATCAAGCCTTCACCATTTTCAGTGTTCTTACAGGAATGACCTACCTAAATTGTTGGATTATCTATTTTTCTATTAAATAAAAAGTGAAATGGGAGTCCTATAAATGAAGTATATTTGAAATCAACTAATGAAGAACTGGAAATGGTGACCACTACAATTCCTCTTAGGATTAAACAGCAGGACTAGAACAAGAGATGTTGGAAGTAGAACAAACTGTGCACCAAAATGAAGAAAGGGTACAAGAGAACAATGAAAATGCAGGCAGCTTGAAACAGCAAATGCAAAGCAGCAACCAAAAGATTCAAAGTCTTGAAAACACCTAGGATTTTTTTATAGCTCAATTGTAATCTCATTTGCTAGATTTTGGGAACAATTAATCCACGGATAACATTCAAGTAGAGGAAATCCATTGGGCTCAAGTCCAAGAAACATGGATGTCTCAAATTAGTTACCACATTATCATAAAGTGGTCCTATTTTTCTGTGGGAAAGATCCTCATTCTTAGTTATCTAGGATAAAAGAGTACTTCAATCTACACAAAAAGCATGATAAAGCCTCTTACCGCCTTGATGGGGGATGCAATTCACTCATTTCAATGGCTAAAGAGGATGTCAAGGCACTAAGGTGATCAGAGTGACATTTGATCCGTTAAATTATGAGGACTATGATGAAGCCCTATCAATGATCAGGCAGAATGTGGTCTGCAAACCTACCTACATGAATTTGAAATCCTCTCTAACCAAATTAGGGTTGGCCTGAGAAAGGACTTAAGGGGTAACTCATCAAGGGATTATGACATGATATTCGAGTTAAATGAAGATTCAAAAGCCAGGATCATTATGAGATGCTATTGAATTAACAAAGTGGGTTAAGGATAAGTGAATATAATTTAAAAAGATGCAGCTTCCAGCAAGGTTTGATTACAAGCTATGCCAAAATGGCTGCAATTGCTCACAAGCTGGAAAGATTGAAGGAAAAACTGGTAGTTAAAACCTTTGTGCCTTTGAAGAAGCTGTCCTAAGAAGAAATGTAGCCAAGAAGGGATTAAGAACTCTGCTACAACTGTGACAAGAAATTCAAGACGAATCATAAATGAAAAATTCAGCAGGTGTTTTTCTTATACCTGGAAAGTGCAGAATAAGGTAGTGAAAAAGGGTCGGATGCTGACATTGAGCCATCATGGAGCGGTTAGAAATTTCATTGTATGCTTCTCTAGTGTAACTTCTTCCTATAATATCAGAGAAGTGGGGGAATTGATGGTAAGGAGGTACTCATTGACAATGATAGCTTTCATAATTTTATGAGCATGAGTACTGCTAAGAAGTTGAAGTGTATGGTCTCAACCACCAAGGCCTTTTGCTAGTGGCGGATGGAAATAAGTTGAGAATGTAGAGGGGTCAGTAAAGGGGTACCCTTACGAGTGCAAGAATATCAACTTACCATTGATTTGTGTCTAGTTCAATTGATTGACTCAGGCATTGCTTTAAGAGCTTCACGGATACATCAACTGGGGCAATTTTCTATGACCGGGCAAAATTTAGAATATATATTGGGGTGGGAGGCAGAAAATGTCACTTAACTAGGATTAAATCAACCAATATATAGCTGGCTTCTAAGCACGAAATTAGTGAAGGCTAAATTCTTCAAAAACACAGTTCTTGCTACTCAAATTAGAGTGGTTAGAAACAGACCATTAAGTAAGCAATATGAAAGTTGAGCATTCAAATCAGGCTGCAGGAGTTGCTAGATGAGTTTGAAGAACTTTTTGATAAACCAAAAGAGTTACCATCGATAAAATTGTTAAATCATAGACTGGTGAATAAGCGACTCCCCCCAAACCAACGTGCGTCCTTAACGGTACCCACACTTCAAAAGGCTGAAATTGAAAGAATAGGAAAAGAATTCAGTAAAAAGGTTGATCCAACGTATTTCGATCTCTTAATCCTCCCTGGTGTTATTGGTGAATAAAAAAAATGGATCATGCAAGTTTTGCATCGAGTATTGGACTTTGAATAGGATTTTGATTAAAAATAAATTTTCTAAGCCCATAATCATAAGTTATTAGATGAATAATACAGAGCTTGGGTATTTTCCAAACTGCATGTAGGATAAAATTAGCATTCGGTTAATTAGAACAGCCAATGAAGATGTCCCAAAAATAGGGTCTAGAATTCGTAGAAGCCATCATAGATTCTTGATGATGTGCGTCCACCTTTCGAATGTCTGTGTTGGTATTTTTCAATGGTATTCTGGTTTACAGTAAAGGAGAGGACCATCATCTTCTGCATCTACGAAAGGTTCCACAACATTGCTTGTTTGTCATGCCCCAACCTACCATAAGCTAAGCAAACGGCATGCCAGGCAAGATTCCCTTAAGCACACAATGCAATACTACCCTAGGATTAAGTTTTAATTCAACAAAAAAACATCAGCACATCCACTATCAACTACAAGTCAAAACTAATTGATTGAATTCAATAACTGCCAAATATGTTACATCAAAATGTCTAATTCTATCTTTTTTTAAGCATTAGTGCATGGTGGCCTGAAATCTAATTGGTCTAGTTGGATAAGCTCACGGTGCGACAAGTGTGGATCTTTCATGAAGATCAGGGTGAGCTACTGAATTGGGTTATATATATGCATTGAGGGTGGGCTACTTGATTGGGCTATATATATGCATTGTAATTGCTTAGGGCGAGCACAGTTTTAGTTTGTTGAGCAGCCTCTCATCTCTCTCTTCCTTTGATTTTACTTGACTTTGATATAATGAATTCTCTCTTCCTCTATCCGTGGTTTTTCCTCATTTAAGGGGTTTTCTACATAAATCTGTATTGTTATTGTGGTTTTGTTGTCTATCGCATTCACTTTTCTGCACATGAAGAATAACAACTAACAGAAATTTCAATTGCATGTAAGAATTTATCTATTCTTTGATCCATCTTTATCTGTTAACAGCCTTTCTTTTATTGATTCATCTCTAGCCCCGCATGCTCTATTTTAATTAGATCCTCTACAACTAAAATTTTTTGAAAACAAAACAGTCAGCTCATAACCCAGCAAGGATGAAATTTATATTCAAATCAACTCGAAAAATCGTAAAACATATTTATCTGAAAACATAAATTTTATCATAAAAACATCTTAATCATCATCATGCATTCACAACCCTCATGTAATGATCCCAACTCACCCATAAAGAAAGGGTTAAGGTCTTTTGGAGATAAAATGGATCTTTCAATTTTAACATGGTAAACTAACCAAGCTACATTCACCATAACCATAAACTAAACTGAAATGTATATTAAATGAGTTTCAAACTAAAGAAACACATTTGTATAACAAAAGATTAATAAATTATATAATGTCAACTTGGTTTTATCAAAATAATGCAAAACACTAGCTCTAACAATAGTCCCAACCAATTCTTAAAAATGAAAACAACTCTCCCTGTTCCATCATTCTTTATTCGCAACGTGATCCCTATTCATCCACTTAAATCCTGTGTCATCTGAAAAAATGGTGGAATGAGCTCAAACGGTTAGCAAGTTAAAGAGTGATCATGTCATTAACCATTAAGTTCACAGTCAGCATTCCATCGTATAAGTGCTGATAAATAGTTGAAAATTAAAACTAATAAAAGCTGCTACATAAACTGATTCAAAACTGTCATGAAAACTGATTCCAATACTGAAACAAAGTTGAAGTCAATATCATTCCTAAACTTTGAGAAAATGCTTGCAAAACCTGTTTCAAATTCAACTGTAAAAGAAAAATCATTGTAAAGCCAATCAAACCATTCCAAACCATGAACACCATTCATCCAATAACCAGGCCATGACTCCAGCTAATCTGTTAATCATACCTGAGCAAGTCGATCCCATAAGCATACCCCTGTTAGTGAGGTAAGGTGATCCAATAACCATACACCAACAAGTGAGGTAAGTTGATCTAATATCATGCCCCATTGCGTGATTTAAGCTGATCTGACCTTCATCCCCTGACTGGTGAGGTAAGCTGATCCAATAACCATACCCTCGTGAGTGAGGTAAGCTGATCAAATATCCATACCCCTAATGAGTGAGTGAAGCAAATCCAATAACCATACCCCAGCGAGTGAGGTAATTTGATCCAGTCTTCACAACGCAGATAGTGAGGTAGGCTTAAGCAAACATGTGAAACAATGTTGGAAATCTATTTTAGAAAACATAGCAATAGAAACGTGCTTAAATTTCTCAAACTTATGCTTTAGAACATAATAGTAGGAAATATAACAATTGAAAACATGTTTCACTTTCTCAATCGTATGCATGGCAGTAGAAAACGTTATAGTAGGAAAACATACTATTGCTCAAGAGAACCACTTGCAACCCATCTTTGTAAAACTGCCCCAAATTAACTAGCAAAACATACTTAGTAATGATAGAAGAACAACAAAACCTATTTTCAAGCAATCTTTGAGATAAACTAATGAAAAAATACATGAAAACATCCCTTACATCTTTCTAAACTGTTGTTATATATAAGTACATTGCGGATATAATAGAAAACTATGTAAACATAGTAAAAAGCTAGTGTAACTTATTTTCTACTTCTCTCTAGTTTGCCACCTCATTTTTCCTTCTTCATCCTCTCCTAGCTGTTAAGAATAAGTTTTTATGACCTTTAGGTGTCTGTCTACTTATAGTTCGGGTGCGATTAGCTAGGAGTTCAGTCAAGCTTGGCTAGATGTTTGGGCACTTTCCAACACGAGGGGATGATATGGGTGCATATTAAGGGTAGGACAGAGCTACTAGGAAAGGGATTGTTGTAAGGGAAAGGGACGACATTATATTCATAGGTGAACAACAAGAAATAAAAGAGAACCATTTTACCCAATACCCAGCTCTAAGAAGAATCTTCTCCATCTTGATAAAGAGGAGGAATCCTGAAGGTTGAAACTCACCTAGACACATGGACAGCATCTGTTCATTTATTTGTTAGAAGTTCAATTTAGGCAAAAAGAGTAGAGTGATTAAGCCACATCTGTGATAACAATTATTTTATTGGCATGATATTTCTTCTAATGCTATGATTGGATATATCTCTTAATATGTGGGATGTAATTTCATTATTGAATTGAGTTTGTAGTTGCTATTTGTGGCCGATATGTCCAAATTGTAATACAAGTCCAAGTGGCTCTCGAGTTCCATAATTGCACAAGAGAATGGATAAGTTTTATTCCTTATAGGATTTATATACGACAAAGAGACTCCTTTTCTATATATTCTCTATAGTTATTCTTGGGGAATATATTAGTTTTAGTCCCTTGGTAGTTAAAACATATAAACAATGGAAGATTTTGGTAGTCGACCAACAAAGTGAGGAAAAGGCTTGTAAGGCAAATTGATCAGATCTTGAAATCTTAAGTTTTTGCATAATAAGGTATGTAGTTTATCTTGAATTATCTATATGATAATTCCCAATAGTGGTATGAAGGCTTTTTTGATTTTCTTTCACGACAAAAATTTCTTATTTTTTAGGGGTTTTACATTGATAATTTTTTAATCATTGCAAAGATAAATTTATGATGTAAGGGGTTAAAAATTTAGAAAATAATAGATAGTTATTTATTTATTGCTTTTAATATTGATATATAATTTTGCATGATGTGTTCATGTCAATGATTCATATATTTTTTATATGACATAAAAAAGGAAGAATTTAATGAAACTCTAGAAAATTCAAATATTTTTACAAATTCTCTAAATTTCAGAAAGCAAAATTTTATGAATAAAAAAAATTAGTCACTAAGCAATTCACAGCGTATGGACATCAGAACACAACTCTCGTACATGGAAATATCCTCTTGCATTTGTTCTTGCACTTGCATGGGCCTACTTTGGCTGGCCTAGCACACCAAATAAAGTCTAGAATGTTTAGAGCCAAAGCCCAATGTAGGACTCTAGGTAAGCTGAGACAAGTTGGCCCTAGCACTTCAGGTGGGCCAGATGGCTAAGCCAATCTAGTAACTAAGCCCAACTAGGCCTAGTTCCCAAACGCTAAGCCCATCTAGTAATCGAGCCTAGTTAAGCCTATGCTCTAGTAGACTTAGGCTTTGTTTGGCCACACTAAGAGATTTAAGTACTTTTGCAAAAGTGCTATTGCAAAAGGACATTCAAAAGAAGTATTAATTTGTAGTTTCTGCCTAAACGTGGAAAATGAGCTTTTATGGTGAGGAAAAAGTATAGCGAAGGAACACGCAGCCAAACTAACCCTTTGTAAAAGCACGTTTATGCCTCCGAAAGCACTTTAACTCTCCTGCAATGCGCAGCCAAATGAATCCTTAGGTCAGGCGGATTGCCAGGAATTGGCTCTGCACCAGCTGCCTAGGTCAAATCCATTAGCAGTGGCCCAAGCATGCTAGCATTGGCTGTCCAATGAGATGCATGAATAGTCTAGATTCTTTTGGCTTGATTTGGGCCCCTACAACTCTAATTTTGAAGATCAAATAGTCATTTTTTTTATGTTTTTGGATGTTTTAAACTTTATAGAAGAGTCAAAGTACCTAAATGATGGCTAGATCATAAGATATTAGTAAACAACTATAAAGGGATAATTTTTTTATTAAATTAAAATATTTAATGTGTAAATCGAATTAACATTTATTGAATTCATTTGATAGTAAATAAAATAATATCTAATTTATTGCATTTACATTATTTATGCAATTCGTAAATGAAATCAACAGGCATACGCAAATACACAAATACACACACTTTATGTATGGTTGCATCAATTTAAATTTTTGCCAATTTTATTTTAACCTAGATAGTTTGATTGATTTGACATATCTATTTAATTGCATATCATTTAAATATTAGATTGATTATTTTTTAATTAGATGATATTGATAGCATATTTCATGTATGTGAAAGTGGAAGTCATATAAATTTTTTAATGTCAACTATAACTAAATTCTCTTGAGTAAAGAGTCTGGTAAATCAACCATAAGATGAAATTAGTGATTGATAAATTATTGGAGGATATAATTTTATTTAGATGCTCATTAAAAATTATTTATTTTTTTTGAATAAAGATTAAAAATAATACTTTAACAAAAAAGTTATGTGGAATTCCTATCTATTTATTTATTTTTGTAGAAT
Source organism: Pouteria campechiana (assembly GCA_036873735.1). Lineage (NCBI taxonomy): Eukaryota > Viridiplantae > Streptophyta > Magnoliopsida > Ericales > Sapotaceae > Pouteria > Pouteria campechiana. Next base: position 14,416 of record JAYJMB010088115.1, read on the forward strand.
GTATTAGGATATATTAAGAGATGTAATTGCTTATATGCGTTTTTATTAAAGGCTTATAAAGGGATATGTTTCACACCAAATCTGAAATTATTGAATTATTTTGGCATGAGCACAAAAAATTAGCCTCTTATATGGATTGGATAAATTGTATATGGAATATTTATGTGAATGTGATTGATTACATTTTGAGGATGGTGAGAAGAGTTCCCATATTTTATTTTAAAGCAAGATAGATATTAAAATTTTTATTTACATGATGGGAGATGATTATTAGCATTCTAAATGCATTATCTTCAAACTTATTATTGAATGAAAATTTTTAAGGTCTACTTGAACTTGAAATAAAATAATATTTTAGATATATGCCTAATTAAGTTTTACATTGAGTATAGTGAAACATGACCTCAAAAAGCATCATAGCAAACCTTGTTAAAGGCAAGAAATTAGATGAAAAAAACTATGAAATGTGGTATAGGAATGTTTAGTGCCTTTATCAATAAGCATGAATTGCTCAATTATCTAACAAATAGTATAACATAGCATGAAGAAGGCACCACAACCCAACATCGTTGTAACCAACAAGCCTATGAGTCATGGTATAAAAGGATCAAAGTGCTCATTTTACCTTGTTCAGTTACATGAATGATGATTTGATTAGAAAATTTGAGCATTTTCCAACTACTAAAGAGATATGGGATCAATTGCAAATAACATAAGGTGGGATAACAACAACTAGACTATGTGCCTTAACATTAAGGTTTAATCAATATGTGTTGGATCCTATGCATTCAATGGCTAAGCATCTTAGGGTGATGTTGCCATGATTAGGGAAATGAAATCAGCTGGACATAATCTTACTAATGAATAATCAGTTTGGTGGTTATAAGATCCTTACCTTAAACTTCATAGAGTCAGGTGAAACTTGTGCTAAGCATAATGAGGGAATTAAAAGAATTTCAAATATATTCCACCAAATAGAACTTGAAGCAGAGCATATAGATGAAAACCATGGTGTTGCTATTGTTGCTCAATCTGGACAACACGGGAGAAATAGACCCCAATGTAAAGGTTAATATCGAGGAGCTCAATAAGGAATGAGAAAGAAGCAAATTCTTCAAGACAAGAAAACATCAAGAGTCATAAAGAAAAAAAATGTTGGAATAAAAGATTAAACTAAACTCAAATGCTATAATTATGGATAGAAAGGTAATTTTACTTAGGAATGTTCTGAGCAGAAAAAGATGTGTCATGATCTTGTTCCTACAAAAATTTTAGTTCATGTACATGTGTTTGTAACTTAATCTCTCCTTGGTTGGATTAGGAGCAACCAAACACATAACATATGATCATGCTAAATGTTTAGATTACCATCAGGTCCTAGCATGTCAACATTATGTCATGGTGGAGAGTCAAGTACAAGAAGAGGTTGTAGGAGTTGAAACTTATTAACTTAAGCTACACAATGGGCACACTCTAATCCTACATAATATTCTTTATGCACACAAGATTTGATACAATTTACTTTTAGTTCTAGCACTTATGAAGTTAGGTTTTTCTTTTCAATTTAAGGACATGAGTTTGTCCATTAATCTTGATGAAACTTTTTATTATTATGGTCATTTGAAAAATGATCTTTTTATGCTTAACTTAATTGCATATTTTTATGGTGATTCTATAACTTGTGTTAGTTCTTCTTTTTCTCTTCCTGACATTGTGTCTGCATTCAATTAGGACATATTGGACAAGACAAGATGAATAAATTAGCTAGAGAAGGGCTCTTGGGCTCCCTCTCTAAAGTAAACTTACCTATCTATGAGCCTTATTTGGGAAACAAAGCAGGTAGAAAGCCTCCTGGTAAGGCTACAAGAGTTATTCATCCTCTAGAATTAATTTATTCTAATATTTGTAGAACTATGAATGTTAAAACATGTCATTGTGCATCTTATTTTATAACATTCATAGATGAATATTCACATTATTGCTTAGTATATTTGCTATTACATTGATCCAAAACTTTAATTTTTTTAAGCACTTTGAGATAGAGGTAGAAAATCAACAAGAGAGGAACTTAAAGGTTCTTCACATTGATAGAAGCCAAAAATATTTTATCTGATCAGTTCAAAGGCATGAAATGATATTTAATAATTCTAAACACTCTACAACGAAATGGTCTTATAAAGCAAAGGAACTGTACTTTTTAGAAATAGTTAGGTTGATGATGTCTCAAGCTAATCTCCTAATTAGTTTTTGGAGAGATGCACTTTTGACTACAGCCTACACCCTCAATCGAGTGCCTTCATAATTAGTTTTTACCGCCCCATATGAGTTATGAAATAATAAAAAGCTTACTTTAGAAGGTTTACATCCATGTGGATGTATAGAATATATTTACTACCTTTCCCACAAATATGGAAAGTTAGGGCCGAGAGCTAATAAGAATATCTTTATAAGGTATTCTAAACATGCAAAAGTTTTTTTGATATATGATGAACATTTAGATAGCAAATTAAATGATATTGAATCACACGATGTAGATTTCCTAAAAAAATGATTTCCCAAGCATTAATGAGCCAAGAAGAATCTTAAACTTTATGAGTTACAAGATGCTCAATATGATGCATTCTTATCTCATAGGTAAGAGAATGATCTATAATCTCATCTAATGACAACTGGGGATAGTGAGAGTGATATCTTGCAAAGTAGGAGTATACCATCACATGATTCATAAGATCCACAAATATGGAGAAACAAACATGGAATTGTTCCTCGTTGTCACTTTGAAATTGAAGGAGAGTCTTTGATAGTATTGCTGAGGACGATGATTAGCTAACATCTTTTGATGAGACAATAAAATTGCTTGCCTTTGATAAATTACTAATCACAATGTAATGACTTCAATCGCTAAGAATAATGTATGGGAGTTGGTTAATCTTCCTCCTGGACACAAAACTATTGTTAATAAATATTGGTAATAAATGAGTTCTTAAAATAAAATGCAAGGTTGATAGATCAATTGACAAATACAAGGCACGATTATGCCAAAACACTATACCCAACATAAGGGTATTGATTATGAAGAAATATTTTTTGTGGTAAGAATTGCTTCTACTTGCCTCGTTCTAGCTATCATTACATGGTTGGATTTGGAATTGCACCAAATTGATGTGAAGATAATATTTCTTAATGAAGAACTAGATGAAGAAATATATATCGATCAACCAATGAGTTTTCAAGTTAAGGGACAAGAATATAAAGTATGCTAATTGAAACATTTCATTTATGACCTAAAACAATTGTATAAGCAATGGTACATTTGATTTTAAAAAGTCATTATTTCCATTGGCTTCACAATGATTGAGGATGACTATTGTGTATATGTCAAAATAGTTAAGAATTTCTCATCCTCTCTTTATAGATGATGATATCTTGTTAACAGGGAATGATTTGGAGTTGATTAGCTCTACCAAGGAGTAGGTTGTCTTCTACATTTGAGATAAAAGACTTAGTTCATGCACATTTTGTGTTCAAGATAAAGATCTCAAGGGATTGCTCTAAGAGACTTTTTAGTTTTTCTCAAGATACTTACATAAAAATAATTTAGAGTGATTTTGCTTATCTTATTCAAAGCTTATTGATACTCTAATAAAAAAAAGCATAGATCTTAACATTGAGCATGTCCTAAAAGAATATATATATATATATATATATATATATATATATATATGACTAAGGTGCCATATGCAAGCAATGTTGGTAGTTTGATATAAGTTATGATGTGCATTTGACATGAAATTTGCTTTATAGTTTGTATGGTTAGTCAATACTAAATAATCCTGAAATTGCTCATTGGGCTTCTATTAAGAGGATTTTCTAATATTTCTATAAAACTGCAAATCTTAACTTATGTTATCAAGGAGGAAACCTTGGAGTTTTTGGATATAGTGATTCAGATGGGTTTGCTAATAGAGATGAAAGAAAAATTACTCAATATATGCTTTTATATTTGGAGTCGCTGCCATCTCTAAAAAATAAGGACGTGTTCACTTATCCATGATAGAGTAAAATTTGTAGAATGTTAGCTATAGTACAAGAGGTAATATGATTGAGGATATTTTACAGAGCTTAAACATCATAGGGCAAGTTGATTAGGCTGTAGTGGTCTTTTATGATAAAACAACTCCAATTTCCTATTTGAAGAAGCCTAAGTACCATAGGAGAACGAAACATATTGATACTCAACTCTATTTTATTTGAGATAATATTGCAAAAGGCAAATAGCCATGGTCATGAATTATGTCTCTACTAAGGACATGGTTGTTGACCTATTAACCAAGCCCATTGTCAAAGAATTATTTCTGAAGTATGTTAAAAGTTTGGGTTTGCTTAGAAGTTGATATATTATATTTTCTTCATTAATAAAATAGTTTTCATTTTTGAGTTTTGAAGTATATATCTAAATCTAAGAAATCAATATCACTAGGTTTTAGATCAGTCATCTCACACCGATGATCACCTTGGCATTGAGATAGCACGTAGGATTAGACATAAAAGAGCATGAGTACCATGTGTATGTAATCTCCTTGGTACTTAGAGAGAGATAGAGAGCAAGAATTAAACAATTTTTAAGTATCGCTTTAGTAAAACTAAGATGAGACTAGTTATCTAGTTAGATATAGAGTATGTCCACATCTCCATGTAGTTTGTAAAGAGTTAGATGGAGACTCATGTGTTAGAATCTTAGATTAGATGCTCTGGGATTAGTTGAACCAACATTCTTATGGTGTTAGAGTATGACAAAGTAATTGGGATTTCCACCATAGTGTACATATCATACTGTATATGTTGTAAGTCGACCATATTAAAAAGTGATTGAATGGATCTCCACTTCATCACTGTGTGAGCCCTATGAACTTATAGTAAAATAATATCCTTTGTGATTAGGAATTATATGTCATGAAGTTGAAACTTAATATTGCTACTTTAACATATTATCCAAGAATTATGTGTTATTCAGTTTAACAGAGTATGTCTAAGAAAGTAGTTAGGTTTAAATTGATTGAAATGAGTGCATAAATAAAAATCATTTAACATCACATTAAAAGCTTATGACTCATTGCCATAACAAAGATATTGGATATGGTTTTTTATGTAATTATGAGTACAAATATGTTTAGACAACAACATGCTCTGTATTAATTACAAGAGGGATTAGAGGTATTATAGAATGTGTGATTAAAATGGTTTAGGGTATGAACAAAATACAAAGTTGTATTATTATATTACTTAAATGGTGACTTAATACGATACTCTACATTGGTACCTTTTCTCATTAGGTTGCATGTTCTATTTACCTATATGAAGTGAATAACTATATAAGATTTGAAAGATCGATTGTACAACATATACAAGTGGGAGATATTATTTATGGACAATGTGTCCATGTTGTAATACAAATATAAGTAGCTGTTGGATTGCATAATTACACCAATGGATGGACTTAATATAATACTCCTTAATAATACTTTTTCTTGTTAGGTGTTTGAGGTCGCTGAGAACGCGCTCAAGAAGTCAGATCAGGCATAGTAAATAATGAGGAAGAAATAAATGCAAAC
>JAYJMB010088116.1:0-20026 GCA_036873735.1 Pouteria campechiana
CACACACATTGTGGCAAACCTCTTCGAGTTCCATAACAATCTCTCTATCCATTTCCCCAAACTAATGTTTTGTGTCTAGGCCAATCTGCTTTGTATTGATGCTTGTACTGAAATGAAATGGAATAACATACTTATTTTTCTTTTACAACATAGCCTATACTTACTAGGAGTGGATGTTTTTCTTTTTGCTTTTGAAAAAAGGGGGAGAATATGCAAATTATCTCACAAATAAAAAAAGGGGAATATAAAACTACATAATATTTAATTAATCAGAGGGAGAGTACATTTTAAATAATCAGGGGGAGAATATATATACAAAACTAGATAAGACAACTTAAGGAATGATTAAACATTGTAAATCTACATACATTAAGGGGAGATTATCATTTATGAGATAACTTTTAATTAAGTTTTGTCATCATCAAAAAGGGGGAGAATGTTGACATAAATGTTTCGATGACAAACAAAACTTGATTAAAGATTATGTACTAAAAGTTGTTATCAAGTTTTTAGCATGCAGAATCAAGTTACTGGCCTTAAAGAAAAAAGAGCATAGAAAATATATTCTATGGTGAAAAGGCTTGAGCAAGTAAAGAAGAAAAAGATGAAGTGTTGTAATAGACAAAGCACGAATGAAAAGGACTCAGTTGTTTCCATTCATTTGTCAAAATGGAAAAACTACATCTAACGGATGCAAAACAATTTGTATACAATAGATTTCATCTATTACAAGCAATCCACAGTTATGCCAAAGGTCGTCTGATAAGAATAGACAAAGGCGGAAGAAATGAAGACCTTTTTAGCAGGAACAAAAGACTTCATCTTCCATCAATAGACAAAGCAGAAAACCAAGAATTTTAAGGGAGAGTAGAAACTATTTCTATCTCAAGTGAGCTAATGATCGTCTGCTATCGACAAAAGCAAGGAGCAAAGCAAAAGATTCATCAGTGATTTCTTGTATTAACAGACAAAGCAGAGAAATATTCCATCAGACGAAGGCGTGAAGAAAACCATCTGCAAATCAATACTTCATCTGTTACTTATAATAGACAAACCCAATAGATGTACTCTGAAGCAATAAGATATTTATGCCTCTATAATGCAACAGACAAAGAACTTAAATAGTGAAATTTGTCTAGCAGTAATAGAAAGAATGATTCGTTTATCACTCATGAAAGACAAAGATGAAGGAACTTTATCTTATAGACAACTAGATAGATACTTCCTCTATCATAAGTAAAAGATGAGCAATGGTCAAAACAAATCATTGGTCTTCACAAACATTAATAATGATTTTCCTATATTGATGGAAGTGGCAACCATTACAGTAATACCTCGACCAGAGCTTATTGAGAAACCAAAAAACATCTTCACCAAGGTTGACACTACACACATTTCAACATACGAGGAATGAGCAGAAGTCAGAGAATTCAAAATGCGCTAATCAAATTGACTTATGTCATTAATGGAGTTCACCTACCACCAATGATTAGAATTCAAAGTAGCTATAAATGGAGCATCATTGGAGCAAAAGGAGCTAGTAAGAAAATTGAGAAATTCATTCAAACCTTCTTGAGAGCATTTATTGATCTGAGCTAAACTTTCTGCAATTCTTCAAGATTCAAGAGTCTTGCATCCAAACCTTCCTCAACCTTCTTTGAAGGCTCTCAACTACCTTTGGGAAGATCATTTACTCCTGCATTCAAACTTTAAAAACCTTCCCCTATGCTTATTGAGAAATTTTTGTGCTTAAACTTTTGATATTCATTTCTTGTTCCTTGAGCTAGTGGTTGTGACTAGACTCAAGAAGAGTTATGACTATCTAAGTGCATACAAGATCTGTTTGTAAATGTCGCCTAGACCTAGAATTTAGAAGAGTGCTGGGAGCACTGTGATTATGCCCCTTGGAGTTCGAATCCAGAAGAGTATCGAGGACACTTATTTACGCCCCCTAGAGCTAGAATCTAAAAGAGTGTCGGGGACACCATTTTATTTCTACTATTAGGAATAGTGGAACTCAATACACTAAGACAAAAGTGTTCTTGGAAGAGTGGATTAGAGTGTTTACTCGAACTACTATAAAAACCACCGTGTTATCTATTTTGTGCATTTAGTGTTCAAGTGATTGATTGCTACCGGGAAGACTAATCCCAAAGGGGTTGAGAAATAATTTTTATGTACCCAATTCACCCCTCCGCTCTTGGGTTTTTACCTAGCCTTCAGGACCAACACTTTTCAATTTTGATTCTTTATATGAGATCAAGCCTATTATCAATATTACAGAATGAATGACTAGGAATGGAATTCCTATTCGAGAACTTAAATAATGAAGTTTCCCAAACAAGCTTGACTATGCCTAAGGACTGTAATGATGTTCAAGTTTTGATCATTTTAAGATTTATTAAGATTTTCATAATTATTTACCTCAAAGTAGTAAACTTGTATCATATCAAATTCAAGGCAGTTCATTCAAAGGCATCTAGAATATATAGCAATAAAAAGTATAATCAAGTTAGGCAACTTATCTCTCAGCACTTCCGATCATGAATTTCTCATTTGATCTCATAAATGTCATTGCCAAATTTGAATATTCATTCAACTTCTGCTATGAAGTTCTTGACACTTTATCTAAAGCTTGATATTGTCCACGATATAATCGTGATTTGTTCAATCCTTTTTTTGCATCTAGAATTTAAACTTATTGGCTCATTTTTATTGGATTTGAGAGCTAAGAAGAAGGTTTTGATTTTTCATTGTTCTCATTCTTCTTTTATGCTCAACTTAAGCTTTCCTGCATACACTTAAGAAATTCTTACACTCTTTCTTCATTAATAAGCTCAAATAGATGTGAACATGTATTGCCAATTTATCAGTGCAAAGGGTCATTTTAACCATGATAATATGCAGAGAAAAATGATGATGAATTAAAGCAATTTTTTATGAATAAATAGAGGATGATGTTATTGGGTAAGCCAAACGGATTACTAGAATTGTTTATCTAGCCCACTCTGATACCATTTGTAGAGTCCTATAGTATGGCTAAGAGGGGAGGGTTGAATTGGGTATATAGAAATTCATTACTTAACTACCATTAAAACATTTTCCTCTTTTCATGATTATGTGCAGTGCATTTTAAAAAAATAATAAAATAGTAAAGTGCATGAAGGATAAAGTAAATAAACAAACACACACACATAAACAATATAATTTTTATAGTGGTTTCTAGAACATCATACCTACATCCACTCTTCCAAAAGCACACACTCATTATACGTTGGGTTTCACTATATCCCATATAATGGAAATACAAAAGTGCTCCCAACACTTTTCTATATTCCAACTCTAGGGGGCGTAAATAGTATTCCCAATACTCTTCTAAATTTCAACTCTAGGGGGCATAAACATAGTGCTTCCAACACTCTTCTGGTTTTCATGAGCTCACTAGGAAACTCACAGGTTTTAAAGATCACTAGCAAACTTGTTAATTTTCTAGAGCTCACCAACAACTCATACAATGTGTCTTGAGCTCATAACTCACTGGTTTTTCAATGTAACTAGAAACTAATACATAGTTAAACAAGGGAAGATTAGATCTTTTACAGCTCTAGTAATACAAAAAGATCTTCCCAAAATGTAAACTCAATGGCCATAAGGATATGCAGATTGATGCTCATAAATAATTGATGACGGTTTAAGCTGTTGGCCATGGGTGGAAGGATTTGTATAAGGCTAAGCTCACTCGTAAAGTATTCTTTCACCACTTTGAATCGTTTCACCTTTTCTCCTTAAATAACTTCTTCAAAATTTTGACCATGGGAGAAGATGGGTTCCGTTGAATGCAGGAATGAGAGCAACAATAAATGAAGAGGACCGTTGAGATTTTTGTAGTTGGAGTCCATGCGTTTCTGATTTATCTTGAGCTGTTGCATCGTCGTTCTTTTATAGAGAGGAAGATAAGTTATTGCTGAAATGTCTTTTCTCATTTTGACTTGACACATCTAGAAAAATGTGCAACACCACTTATTGCCAAAAATGGTAATTGAAATAAGTCTACATAATTTAAGCATGAATGTAGATGCCATTTAGATGCAAGTCACATAGATCATTTTTCCTCTAATAAGTCGCGACCTCTCTCTGTCTGCATTTGTCTGTCATAAGTTATAGATGAATTCTCCCATTATTTTGTCTGTTAGTCAATCTTCATGAGCAAGATTTGTCTGTTTTAATAATAGAGTGACTCTAGTTCCATAGACAAAGTTGAGCTAATCAATAGACAAATTTCGCTAATTGATAAACAAACTCTGCTTTGTCTGTTATAAGTTTTAGATGAATTCTTCTAGGAGATTTGTCTGTTTGTCGATCCTTCATGAATATGCTTTGTCTATTATAAATAACAGATGAATTCTAGGTGGCGTAGACGAAGTCAGACTAATCGATAGACAAAATCTGCTTTGTCTTCACGAACAGATGAAGTATGATGTTCTTCTTTTGTTCCACATTCGTTTGTTTGACAATGGCAAAAGAATTCTACTTTGTCTTGCTTGAGTAGACAAAGTATAATATTTGTCTGCTATAAGTGATAGACAAACTCTGCTTTACTTTATCCTAGATGAATTAGGCTGCACTTTATCTATCGATTTGTCTGTAATAAGTTGTAGATGAATGTGCTTATGCATTGAAGTTCCTTTGTCAAAGTAGACAATTTGTTAATGCAGCTTTGTCTATCCTCACTTTGCAACTTCATCTTCCACTTTGTCTATCACTTTATCTATATTAAGTAATAGATAAATTTAATCTCGCAGATGAAAAGGAGTTTCTCATTTGTTCCTCATGCTTCGAGCAACGTATGAGTTTGTTTTTGCAACTTCTTGCTTTCTTCATTTTTGATTTGTCTGTCTTCGCTTAACCAAAGTTACACTCCTTTGTCTATTCATCTTGCCTTTTTATCCTCAAAAGAAACCATTCTTTTAACTTTGTTGGTAAGATAAAGTTTTCTTCCCTTTATGCATGATTTTTTAGGTAGTTGTTCCTTCTTTCTTAATTTGTCTAGGTGCTTGATGAAATTACTTCTTCTTACTTTGTCTTAGAAAAACTTTGTTTGGTCGATGTAAAGAGTTCAAATTTCTCAAACAAGTTTATGCTCCTTGACCACGGCTTCATCTTCAACTTCTTCTATCATTTACATTTTTTTGTGAAAGTTTTCTCTTTGGATTTTAACAAACAAAGTAAGCTCGTTGTAGCTTATCTTTAAAGCCTTGATTTTTTCTTCTTCTTCTTCCATGATCTTCTGTAGTTTAATCCATTTGGAATGTAGCAAATAGTTACGGCAGTTAGTTGCAAACAATTATGATCCTACACTAGAAGTTTTTTGCACTTATTACATTGTTAGCTTTCAGATACATTATTTAATTAAAATGTATTTTATTCTCATGTGATTTTGACATGTTGTAGAGCAAGGATAATATAAATCTCTATTTAAGTACATAATGTGAAAGCTTAATTAAGTAGGGTGCTAAATATGATTCAACACATTAAGGAATGATTAATAAGTTTAAGCGCACCATAAAGTAAAGGATGTATGCTCGCATAATTAAACATTTATGATTATGTATACATTTCACATTATTAGTTATTAATATTATTAATGATTTAAGCATACATACTATTTTATCTTAATACATGTCTTGTTATCATCAAAATCATATATACAAATCCTGAGAGTTCCTGCTTGGGTCTGGTTGTGATTGTTATTCCATGAGAAGTTAGGATGATTCCTCTAACAAGGATTATAGGTATTTGAATATGGATCACTGCGTGGTTGCTGATTATAGAAAGTCATTGCATTGGCTTGCTCCATCATGCCTATAAAATTTTCACTAGAAGGATAACCATTATGTGAGTGACCAGTAATACCACATATTGAACATACCTCAATAGGAGCATTCTATTTCTAGTTTATCATCATAAAACCTTAAATCTTCACCTGCTTTGCCATCTTTGTCATCTGAATAGAAAGATCATTATTAGAGTTTACCTAATACATTCCTCTGGATCTACCTTTAACACTCTTCAGTTGTGAGTTTGCTCCCAGCATCTCATACAAATTATATGTCTCCTCTGGACTCTTCTCTCCCATTACTCCACCTATAGCATTATCAACCATGGCTTGGTATGTTTGTGTTATTCAATCATAGAAAAATTGATTGAGTAATTCAAAAGAATATTGATGGTGAGGGCATTGAATCAGTAATGCCTAAAATCTCTCCCATTCCTCAATTCTTACTTCTCATTGAGGAAAAGTAGCAATCTTACTTCTTAATTCAGTAGTTTTAACATGGGAATAAAATTACCAGTGAGCTTGTTATATACTATATATGTTTCAGGTCATAATTCCTGGCATTGTCATTTAAAACAATACATGAAGGTGAAATCCCTATAGTTGGGCATGCGAACTCCTTCATCCGCTATTGAGCTTTTTGAACCACTTTGTTCTCCACATTGTTAGCCATCTCAATGTCTTCTTCTCTTAAGCTTTTTTGTCTATATTTCAACTTTATCAATGTAATCGCTCAAGAGCAACATAATTGGATTTAGTGAACATCTTTCTTGCATTCACAGTTTTACAAAAGAAAGAATAAAAAATCCAAAATAAAATAAACTACAACACAAAAAAGAAAAATTGTAACTAAATTAATCAAATCAATTTGAGATTAATTCCTTAACAATGGCACCAAAAACTTGATGGTCAAATTATAATTCCTCACAAGTTCACTAGTGTATAACAGTATCTGGTGCTTAGCAGGGGTAAATCAGATAGAGAACTATTAAAATGATTCAATTATGTCTAGTTATTAAAACTAAATTGTTATAAATCAACAATTTAAATATAAACTAAGTAAATAAAAGTGCAATCTAAGATAATAGAAAATAATGGCTTGAGTAATGTAAAATAGAATTCAGGTTGTAAGAGTCTAGGGATCTGACTTCACCACTCAATGATATTCAGTGTTATTGAGATGTTGGTACCGATTTAGCACCTTGGGTTCATTCTATCCACTGTATGATTATTACTGTTAGGTGTCCAGGTCTAAATCAAGTATTTTCTCCCATTCTAATTACCTATGGTGTATAGTGTAATTGAGATTGAAAACCCATGAAGATTAAAAGAATTTTAATGAACCAAGTAGAATAGTTTAGCATATGGAATCTACCTTAACCATCTACTCATTCATTCAAAAGAGAGCAATACATAGTTTAATATATGGCATCTACCTTAACCGTATACTCAAAAATCATCAAACTAATTCACATAATTGGTGATCAGACAATTACATTAATCAGATGACTACATTAAACACAATGAATGAAACAAGATAATATTGAATTAATAAACCAAGAATCTCTATTAATAATGAATATCAAGGAGGGCTACATCTTTACGCCAGAAAAATAAAATTAGTTCATGATAAAAATAGAAAAAAAAACTCTTTGAAATATGCATGATTATAGAACTTGAAATCCATCTCTTACTTCCTTGGAGAACTTCTCACATCCAACTCTCCATGCCAAACCTGTTCATCATTGTCTTTAAATAACCCAAGCAACAGGGTTTTAATAGAACTCTTCAAATACATATAAAGAGCCTCTTCCAATAATAACTTGTATTTCTCCACAAAAATATAGCTTCCACAACATTGTAGTGCATAAAATAGAAGTTTTCTAAAATAACTAAGTTGCTGCACATAGTGGGTTTTTGCAATACATGCACCTAAAAATCAGCTTCTAAGAATAACTTTTGCACTTAAAAATAATCTGCAACTTCTTAAATGCACAAATGTTGCACTTCCAACTTCTATTTGTAATTTTTTTCCTTCTAAAACATTCTAAAATCTTTAAAATTTACATTTGAAAATTATTGTCCAAAGAAGCAATTAAGCATATCGCCTACCAAGTCTCCTATTGCCTATACGTATCACCTAGCACCATAATCGCTTAGCCTAGTCACTTGTGAATGGATAACAAGAATGGTGTGAGAGTTTTTGCACAAAATCGACTACAGTCACTTGGACATACTGCTTGCCATATCGCCTGGCACATAGTTGAGTGGCCTAACCACTTGTGGCATCACTTGTCGATTTCCAATGGTTGAAAATTTGAACATTGCAAAGCCACAACTTATGCACTACTTCTTCCAACAGTCAAGATTTTTGAAGATCTATTTAAAGAGAAGCTTAGGGATGTTTCAAGAGTTGACAAAATAGAAGAATAAGCAAATGATTGAACTTTAACCTTCATCAAATATCTTGCAATCCCAAAGGTCAAGAGTTTAAACTTCCACACTTACAAAAAGAGCTTTAATCATCCTATTTTCTATCAAGGCCTACTTTTTCATAACACAAGGGAAGAACTTATGCATCAACAAGAGCATCATCTCAAGCCTTCCCATCACCTAATTTGAGGAGCTTAAAAGCTATCAAGTTTCCTAGTGTATTCACTCTAATAAGCTATAAAGATCAAGAAGCTTTAAAGCCATATCATTTCCTACTTCAAAGAGTTTGAATCATTATAAAGTTTTCATTGTATATCATTTTATTATTGTGCCTTAATTATGTGTACATATTAGCCTAGATAGAGTCATTTCTCTGTACACATTGAATTGTGAATTCTTGGTTAGCTCATTGAAAAAACAAGGTTGGGGAGTTACTGGTTAGCTCTTAAGAAATTGGATTGTATGAGTTGGTGGTGAGCTCTTGGGAAAAACCATCATTGTAAGAGTTGTTGGTGAGCTATTGGAAAAACTGATAGTTTGAGGTTTTGGTGAGCTCGTGAAACCAGTGTAAGAGTTCTTCGTTAGCTCCGGAAACCAAGCGTGATTCCATAGGGGATACTGAAACCCAAGGTTGGGAAACCTTGGAGAGTGGAGTAGGTGATAAGAGAAGGCCCAAACCACTATAGATCATGTGTGCAACTGTCTTACTTTCCTACTTTCCATTGTTATCTTGTTTATGTCATTTTGATTAGCACACTTGAAAGAAAAAGAGGGACTTGAGTAAACATGGGTTAAGCAAATAATTCTAAATCCAATTCACCCCACCTCTTTGGTTTAGCCATCCAACGGGAACGAGACTAATAATTGGTATCAGAGCAAGATACATAAATAATTATAGTGATCCATTAGGTCAACCCAATAATGTCATTCAACTTGTCTTTTGAAGGATATTCCATCACACAACTTCCATACTCTGATGGAATGAGTCTTGTTCAATGAAAAGAGAGATTAGAAGTAAAACTCATGACCAACGAACTTGAAATGATGAAAGTTATTTATATTGGCTTAAATGAGGATAATGAGAGAGCTGGGCAAGTAAATATCAAAGTTAAAAATGCCCTACTGCATGCTTTCTATCCCACTGACCTCAAACATGTCTTAACCTGTAAAAGTGCAAGAGATATAATATTGGACAGGTTAACAATGATTTCTAAAGGGCAAATAGACAAATGACACTAATATTGCTATTGAGAATGACTTAAGTGCAAGAAATTAAGAAAAGAAGCAACAAGCTCTAAAAAAAATGAAAGATGACAAATTTGTAAAAGCAAAAGAATTACAAATCAAAGAACTATCATAGATTGAGGGGGGAAATCTCAAAAAGAGATTAAAACTCAAAAGAAAATTGAGGAGCCTCAAAGTCAAACTGAAGAGCAAAAGGCTGAAGCAATTAAAGAATCTTCTCTGGATAAAGAGAAACAACCTGTGAAAGGAAGAAAAAAAAAGTAAGACAACAGTGAAAGAGAAAAAGGAGAAAAGGAAGAATCCATCCTTTAAAAGTAAAATTGATCCCCACCTGGAAAGGAGTGATAAAATGAAGAAGGAAGATGATTAAAAGATGAAACACCAAGTTCCTTAAAAAGATAAATGGTTCCTAGACACTGGATGAACAAGTCAGTATTCATAGGAACCAAAGAACAAGGAAGAAAGGTAAGTGTAGGTATGGCAACTCAAACCCAAACTTCCTTATATTCTTTTGTTGATTGTATTTAGTAAATTTTTTCATTCATCTCAAATATATCTTCACTCATACATGAATAGGGCTTGAGAGTTAAGCTTAGATCAAAAGAACTTCAGGAAAATAAAATTCATGTTACAAAACTAAAACAAGGAAGAGAATTCCAGAAACCATTAATAATGAGGAAACAATGTACATTTAAATGTCCAACATATTTTAAGGATAAATATGTCAAAGATGCATAAAATTTATTTGAAACTTTAAAACATTGTGCAATTATGAGAAAATGTAAAAATAAATAACAATGTTAGGTTTAATTGAAGAATCTATATTTGATGAGTTAATCTAGCATATTGATATCTAAAGCTCTCAAAGAAATCAACTTTCATCTTCATAAGGTGATTCATAAATATGCCAGTTCAAAGGATTTCTATGCTGGTTATAATTAAAGTAGAGTGTTTGTCTTGATCTATAACTAGGATCTGCTTTATTGATGAAAATCAATAAAATCTAAATGTTGCATTAATACAAACTTAGATAAAGAAAACTTTTACATAAGAAGCAAACATTCTAAGTTATGAATGATTTGTTCAAGATGATGAAATACATATTATTTTTTTGAGTAGTCTAGAAGTTCTAGAGCATACTACCTTGTGCTAGAAAGGAATTGCACTAATTAAATTGATATATGCAGATCACATCTATTTGACTCTACTAATAATGCAAAAGTGCAAGAACTTCTTAAGTGCATGCAGGAAAAGCTTGAAGGAAGCCCATAAAAGAAGGAAAGTGATGAAAATCAAGATCACCTTTTCAATCTACCAACTTCAAGTTGAAGAAGGAAAGATTCCAACAAGCGCTAAAATGAAGAATCAAATTTGGAAACATTTATTATGAGCTAAATGGCAAGAAATTAACAAATGAGTATCGAAAGAGATAAGTTGCCTAACTTGATGCATTTAGAAGAAAATCATGCTATATATTTCTATATACTCTAGATGCCTCTGAAAATGACTACCTTGGATGTGAATGCATGTGAACTGTTGTTTGAGCTAAATCATTTTGAAAATCTAAAGTTGATATATGAAATTAATTAATTCTAAATATGATTACAATCTTAAGGCATATGTCAAAGGCTATTTGGGAAACTTTATAGCTTAAGGTCTCAAATAAGAATTCCATTCCTAGTCATTCCTTCTATAATCATCATCAAGGCTTGAATTATTAAGATTCGAACAATTATTAATGACTTAAATCTTAATAAAAGCTTGATGGTTATACACATATCATGAAGTATTCCATTCCATGCACTACTCTTATTAATCATGATTATGAGGTATACAAAAACTATTTGAATGTGCTTAAGTTGAAATTATGCAATAATGTTTTTTCAAATAATCAATGTTCAATTTATTTGAATTGTTAAAAGCTGTTTGACATGTATGAAATAATTATTTGAATTGAAATGACATGTATGTTATGATGCAATGATCAAAATGATTTACATAATTATATGTTAAAGAATAATTGTGTTGATACATGATTGGATGAGGAACATTAAATAACTATCGAGTATAAAAAGCTAGAAAGTAGAAATTCAAAATATTTTAGAATTATTCATTTTTAGGAGCTATATTGCCTGGTCCCTAGGCGCTCATGACCCAAGCGCCTCCTTCATAGTCGCTTGGCATTTCGAATTCAGCGCATTGATTCAAGTTCATTTGCATTTGCCTCTCACTTCCCAACCTCCTGCGACCTAAAATAGTTTGCGTTTGTACATCTCAATGGCACCTAAAGTCATAGTATACGAAAACCAAAAAGGGGTTAAACAACCTAGAACTCAAGGAGGAGCTTCCATAGCTCAACTTCTACATCTAGAGCTGGAACCTCATCTATAAGAGGCCAAACTAAAAGAACCCAAGGTAATACCTCTTCTCATCCTAAAGTGAATGTTAAAGAAGAAGAAAATGTAGAAACAAATCAAGAAAGAGGAAATAATTTTGATTTGAGTACTCTACCAGCTAAGGCTGGTGGAAGAAAGGTTCCTATTGCCAAATTTGAACCAACAGATTTACCTACATATTAATTTGCCAATGAAGACAAAAAGTTCAAGTTTTATACTTTGATAAAAGAAGATAGATCTGAGCTTCCTTGATAAATGCAAGTCTGACATTTGCTCATTGCTAAATTATCAAGGGGGGACCGAATTAATGGAGTATGAGGCACCAATTTACAGAGAGTTAGTACTCATATCCTACTTCATTTTGAAATCGAATAATTATAAGTCAATGGTGAAAGGTGTGTAAATAAGTTTTGGAATACATGAGTTATCATCTGAAGAACACCTTGGAGAGATACTAGGTGTGTAAGCCATAGAAGATGAGGATGGATTGAAGAAAATAGAAATTTTCAATAATCTATCCATAGGCACAGTTACATATCTATCCACACATATATCAGGACAAGGGATTTGACCATTGAGCTTAGGATGCTACGAAAAGTTTTAAAAAATATGTTCAGACGTAAGCTTAGAGGAACAGAGCAGGTGACAGCGAATGAAGCCAAAGTATTATGGAAAATATATACTTACTAAAAACTCTGCCTACCAGACCTAATGTTCACTGCATTTGGGCATTTCCCACAAAGAATCGATCACATAGTTCCATATGGTTGTGGCTGACTCATAATTTGGACATTTCCATGTTCCTTTAAATGGAGAATCTAGCCTACATATGTCATCTCTTAGAAAGGACTGGGTAGGAGCTAAATTGTTGAAGAGAATGGGAATCAAATTTTTAGACTATGTGGCTAAAATGAATGAAACGAATAAGAGAGAGATGCAAGAAGATGATGACAATTAAGTATAAGAAGAAGAAGATGAAGGAGTTCCCTCTCAAGAAGAAGAGATGGAGGAAATGGAGGAAAGAGATGACAGGTTTAGTTCTAATGCAAAAAGAGTTTCACAATCCCAGTAGTTAAGGCCTCATTAGCACAACCATCCCAACCATGATCTTGAATTAGCAGCTATGATTTTTTCTTTAAAAATTGGAGACACTATTTATATAGGGAGAAATGTGATTGATAAGTGAATTTCATTCACTTATATTAAACATGTTTAAGCTTATTTATTTGCAAATCCTTGCCTCTTTTAGATGAATTTAATGCTCATTTATTGAATTTTCTAAATGTCTTGAAGATGGAAAAAGAATAGAAAAAGAATAGAAAAGTAGAAGCTCAAAATTTTGGAAAAGAAAATAGTTGAAAAGTGGAGTGAAAAACCAACACAAGTCAAGACAATTGGTGACACCGCCAGCTCGCACCTAGCACCACCAGCACTAGGACTATAGATAGCCACCTGCCGAGCAGCAAGTCGGCAGTGCCAGGACTGAAGATAGCCACTGGCCGGGCAGCAAGCCAGCAGCGCTAGGACTGAAGATAGCCACCGGTAGGGCAGCAAGCTAGTGTCCCCAGCTAATTTTTGCTGATTTTCAGCTTTGCATATTTTAGAGGTTTTTAAGAAAAAAGTTAGGGTTATTTAGGGGTTCTTCTCACTTTGGTTTTAGAAGTTTTCTCTGAGGTTTGGAGCCATTTTTTTCAGAGATTTCCCATGGAGAAAAAGAAGGGATTGCAAGTATGAAAGAAGAAGGGAGAAGATGTTCTTCATTGTTATCATCTTGTCTAAGAGAGTTGTTATATTTTCTCTTATGAACAAAATCTATTTTCCTAGGGTGAAGATGTAACTCTTTTTAATACTCTTTATTATGGATTGTTGGACATTATTAATGATATATGATCTTGTTTCATTCATGATGTTATTTGCAATAATTTAATTTATTTTATTACTTGATCGCCAATATTATAAGTTAGATTAATTATCAAAGCATGGTTAAGGTACACACCATATGCTAAACTATGAGCTCCCTTGAATGAGAAGGATAGATGGTTAAGGTAGACACCATATACTAAACCATTCTATGTTGGTTCCTATGTTCTCGAGCTTAATGAGTTTTCACCTCAATTATACTACACACCATAGGTAATTGGAACGAGTGAAAGAATTTGATTTAAACCCGCACACCTAATGGTAATAATCTTACTTTTGAAAGAACGAACCCAAGTGAGACATTGAGTCCAAATTCCATAGGCAAATGGGTATCATCTAGTGGTGAAATCGGATTCCTAGATTTTTGCATCTTGCTAATCTCTCTGCATTAATTTAGTCATTGATTTACTTTTATTCTATTAAGTTTTTAAAATTCTAAAATTATACCAAATATTATTCCAAGTCTGTTTAGTTATAAATAAATTCTTTTAAGGTTAGAATAGTTTAGTAACTAAAATTAATTAAGTCAGTTTGACCATTCTCTATAGGATCGACCCTTGTATTACATACTATATTTGCTATACATTCATACACTTATGAGAAATTATAATTTCTACCATCAAGTTTTTAGCATCGTTGCCGGGGAATGGTTCCAAATTAATTCGATTTAGATTAGTTACATTCTATCTTTTTGTTTTTCTGTGTAATTGTATATAAGATTATTTAAAATTATTTGCTTCTTTTTGTTGTAGTATTGTTAATGCACAGAAGGAGATCTCTAAACCCTACTCTATTTCATTAGACGATCATGATGACAAAATGGAAATTGAAACAAAGATTTTAAGTAAAGGACAAGAAGTAAACATGACTGACAATGAGGAGATCCGAGTGGCTCAACCAGTGCAACAAATGCAACAGGCACAACATGCTCAATAAATAATGAAAGAGTTTGCACACCCTACTATAGGGATTTCACCTTCATGCATTATGTTAGATGAGGATGCTAGAAATTATGACTTGAAACATATTCACTTTAACACACTTCCATCTTTTCATGGGTTAGTTTCAAAAGATTCATTGACTTTCATGCATGATTTTTATGCAACCATCCAAATATTTCCATTGCACAGGCTAGCAGAAGATCAGTTACATATGAGATGCTTTTCATATACTCTGAAAGATGTAACCAAGACATGGTTTATGACAGTAACTCCTGGCTCATTCACAACTT
Organism: Pouteria campechiana; assembly: GCA_036873735.1. Lineage (NCBI taxonomy): Eukaryota > Viridiplantae > Streptophyta > Magnoliopsida > Ericales > Sapotaceae > Pouteria > Pouteria campechiana. Next base: position 15,062 of record JAYJMB010088116.1, read on the forward strand.
GGGGAATATTTTATAATAAGTTCATTGAAAAATTTTATTCTAATGCTAGAACTACTAAATTGAGAAGCAAAATAGCTACTTTTGCTCAGAAGGATGACCAAGCTTTCCATGAGGCATGGGAAGGGTTTAAAGCAATTTTAGTTCAATGCCCTCATCATAAATATCCACTTAAATTGCTTAACCAATTTTTCTATGATGGATTGACACTTCCATGCCAAGCCATGGTTAACAATGCTGTAGGTGGAACCATGGGAGAGAAGAATCCGAAAGAAACTTATGAGCTTTATGAGATGTTGGGAGCAAATTCTCAACAAAAAAGTGTAAGAGTAGGGGACTTTATGAAGTAAATACTAATTTTGATCTAGCAATGCAGATGTCAGAGATGGCAAAGTAGACAAAGGTAATGTGCTCAATGAGGGTGAAATTGAAGCAACCATAACCTGCTACAACAAAAGTTTGCTCTCTTTGTGGTAATTCAGGACATTCACCTAATATTTGCCCTTCAAATGAATATTTTGCAGGTGATACTGAGTAAGCTAATGCAATAAACTTTTACAACCAGAGGCCATAGAATGACCCATACTTAAACACTTACAATCATAGTTGGAGGAATCATCCTAACTTCTCTTGGAACAATGAAAGAAATTAGAATCAAAATGGAACTTTGTTTCAACCTCAACCGAAGAAGCCTACGCTTGAAGAAACACTATAGATTTTCATGCAAGTGACACAATTTGAGCTACAAAATTATTCAACCAAATTCCAAAACATTGGTTCCAGGTTCCATAACATGGAGGCATCCATGGAAAAAATGGAAACTCAGCTAGAACAAATTACAAAAGCAGTACAAAGTCACAAACCTGGGAAGCTGCCTAACCAACTAGAGTAAGCCAAAGTAATTGCAGTTGAACGAAGCGTTAAAAATTTGTAGAAAAAGTGAGTTTGTCTTGCCTAGACGTTAAATAAAGCGCTTCTTGGAAGGCAACCCAAGCTGTTATTTTTCAGTTTTTTCAATTTTCTAGAAGTAGTGATGTTTTTCGATTACTAAAGTAGGCTAGTTGCATTAGTTTAAATAAGCTTGCTTTGATTATTAAGTAGTTAGATTACATTTATGTTCTCTTATTTGTTATACTTAATATATTGTTGCTTTATGTTTGACAAGGTAAATGCATAAATAAGGATTTCAAGCAAGGGGATCAAATTAGGGGGATGAAATAAACTGGAAAAGAGAGTTTCAAGGTAGCAAAACCTCAAGGCAGAGGTAGCGAGCAGGTGCCTCAAGTGCCCACCTGGCACCGCCGGAGTTAGATGATTCAAAAGGAAAAAAAAATTCAAGGGTAGCAGGGCGGCGCTAGCGTGACCGCTTTAACCCAAAACCCATCACACCCCAACCCATTCCCTCTCCCCCCTTTTCACTCAAGCTCTCATCTCTCTCTCCTTTTTCTCCAAAACATACCCTCACAACCCTAAACCCATTCATACACTCCAAAACTCAAGGATTCACACACAAACTCTTCCTTTTTTTTTATTCCCTCCTTAGATTCATCTCTCCCATTCCACTATTCATCTCTTCTTCACCAATTTTTTTACGTTGGGTTGAAAACTCTATGCACATCTTTTGGAATCACAAGTAGTTACTTGGATCATTTAAATCTTTATTCTATTTGCCTTCTTAGTGAAGTGTTTTGCTTTTGTGGTGGCGTGAGAAGATTTGGAGTTGAGTTTTTGTGTATGTATTTTGTTGAAGTTATGCACATCAAGTGTTTGGTGAATTGCTTATGCCAAGTTATGTGTGGTTTTTGTTAGGCACATGTTGTAAGATTGTATGTGGTGGGAGTGGTATTGGGATTGAATTTGAGAAGGTATCAAGGCATTTGTTGAGAAATTTCAATGTGTATGCTATATGTTTGATGAAAAGCCTTGGTAAAGAAAGTGACTTCTTTCTTGTAGTATAAGCAAATATTCTTGTTGGTGCTTGTTGTTCTTTCAAAGTTAAGTGGAGTCGTGTGGTTTGGCTTTGAGGAAGCCTAGTAGAATTGATTCATTCCATTTTTCTCCCGCTCCATTCCGTTTCTTCCCCTTTCATGCCCAAACCCCATTCGACCTTATTTCTTTCCTATTTAACTAGGAAATCATCTTACCTAGCTAGTAAATCATGTGATCTTTTGTTTGAACCCAACTTTCGGTGATTCGAACCATGAGAAATGGAAGAAAATGGAAGAAATGTCGGATTTTCATAATATGGAAGGTGCAATATGGACCTGGGGACTTGGCCATGCATTTGGGGAGAACGGCTACGCTTGTAAGCGACGAAAAGTCCATTCTCCCAACCAAATCTCCAAGTTTAGATTTTTAAGGTTTTGGGAAATGATGGATTTTTTTGTCTAAATTGTTGAATATGATTATGAATTCATAGGAGAATGATTTGATAGAGTAATTATCATAATTTGGCATGAAAAATTGTGAATTATGCAAACTAAGGGTTTTGATGAATAGTGAAATTTGGGGTTTTGTGATTTTTGTTGAAATTATCATGGGATAAATGATTAAATGTGTGATTATGATATTTTAAGACATGTTTGAGTCAATTTGGACTAGTAGAAATGAATTTTAAGCTATGCCCTAAGTAAGGGCTGAAGAGGGTTTCTGTGTTTAGGCCATGTAAGTCATAAATCGATTGGATTAAACCTCTAATTAGATTGTTATTAAAATTAATTACATTTTAGTTATGCTATATGATAATAGCATATGGTTGGACATGGAATTCCTTGAGAATTTTTTTGGAGATGTGATGATTTATTAACTAATTGATGAAAAGTCCCAATGAGGGATAAATTGAGTTTGATTATGACCTTAAGACCCTTATAGAATAATTGTATTTAGAGTTTAATTAGTTTGTTGTAAAGATTAAGTAGATGTTGGATATGTTGGCTTTTGATTGTTTATTGATGAGTATGTAGTTATATATTTGGAAAGTATAAGAGATTAGTAATGAATCAATCATAATATCTAAATCAGTGATTGGAAATGATCATAATATCATAATTTGGACTAGTTTCAATGAATGATTGGTTGGGGATAAGAAATGTCCCATTGGATTGAATTAGGGCTTGTGTGTTTTGATTGGAGATATTGAATATCCCACATTTGTGATAACAAATGTTTATATTGGCTTGTGATAGCATCAATACTAGGGATAACTAATATCCCTTGAATTCAATTAGGTAATGCTGGTTGGTGTAGTGTGTATCTGATTATTCTTGTAAATGAGATTCTATATGAATTCATAAAGGATATAGTATAGGAATAATAGATATTCCCTTAACTTATACTTATTTGGTTTGAAATGGAATATTGGATAATCAAAGTTATATATTGTGGGTTCGGGGGAGAAAAGTCATCCCCTGATTAGTTATTTTGTTGCATATGTGAAATTATATGTTTGGATACACCTGATGGGCGTAGAATATGAATTAGAATAATGATGACAAAGTCCTCATAATATGATTGACTTATTATGTCTTTGAACATGATTGAATTAAATTATGTAAATTTTGAATTGATTTCTATTCATTGTGTCTACTTACTAAGTTGCCTAGACTCACATCTTCTTCTTTTAAATTTTTAGTTGACAGGACAAGTAAAGAATCTCCACTATGAATTAGGATTAGTTAGCAAGATTAGAAAACATATTTTGTGTGGTATGACTATATGTTAGGATTGGAATCCCATTGTATGTTGGTAATTAATTGTAAATCATATTATAACTATATGATTATAAATATTGTGATAGCATGATGTAGTTCCCTATAGTATTTTTTGCCATCATGGTATGATATAGATTTTGGGCAGCGGGAAGATTTTGTTAGTTATTTAATTATGAGTTGAATTATATTTATTGAAATTGCAATTCTATGTATGATTTAGAATTGTGAATATTGATAATTAGAAATTATGAGTTTCAATGTTTGTATATCAGGTTTTAAATATTGATAATTTAGAGGAGACTCTGACCAATTTTGGCATAATTGTTCCATTAAAAATTATGGAAGAGTGAATTTAAAGGAAGACTTTCCTTGAGAAAAAGGGAAGTGGTAATATCCTGCATAAGCCCAATATATCATAAGCTATCGGATGATCAAAATGCATAAGGTGGGGGGACGGGGTATTAAAGGTGGTATCAGAGCCCAATAAGTTATCTGTGGTATAAGTTTAAATTATAAAATGAGCCAAGAACCATGATGGCAATGATTGTTGAAAGAAATAAGAAATGGAATTGTGAGATATATGGAAGAACACTAGAATTTAAGGGAGAGATTTTAATCATATATCAAAAGCGTGAATAAAGGAAAAAGGGACACTCAGAAAATTATAGTATAAATGCTAATTATATAGATGATTACGGATATTGATATGAAAGGAAGGTGCTAGTGTTGTAATAGCACGATGATGATTTAAAAGTGATCCATACTTGTTGGGAATAGAGTAATGCAGCAGAAGCATAGTAATGCTTATATGCATCTTATTTGAATATTAAATGTTCTTATTTTATAGAGTTTGTGAATTAGATTGATTTGATTTGATACGACATGATATGATATGATCCTTGGATGTTTATTTGATGAAATGACCTTATTTTGATATTTTGTTGGATGAATAATTAATTCTTAAGAATTTTGAGGATTCCTTAATGAAGTTTTGATGGTGATCAATTTGCATACAAGATGACAAGTGTACTGTACTTGGTCTGTAAACCTATGAATTGAATGACTTAGCGAATATGATAAAATTGTGTTGATTATCATTGGATTTCACTTGAAATTGTAATTAGTAGTAACGTGACTAATTGTTGTAGATGATAATATGAAGTAGGGATATTTCAGTTATCCATATTTTGCTTGTAAATTTGAGATGAATTCCATTGAGATTGATAGGATATGTATATTATGACAACTATTATAAGAT
>JAYJMB010088117.1:0-20025 GCA_036873735.1 Pouteria campechiana
ATCGACGTTCGAGAGGTGCATCACTGTCAAGGCTGTAGCCGGCAATGTTACCCAGCGCCGACATTGTTGCCGGCATTTCCATCGGATGCCCTGTTCGTGGCTGCCACGAAACAGGGACGTCGCACTATCTGCTTCCGTCGCGTTGTTCGTCGCCGACGCCGTCCGCTCGGCCGGCGACGACTTTCGGCTCTGCTCGTGGCCGACGACCTTCGTGCCCAACAGCGGTGTTGTCGTCTCCACTGGACAGCAACATGGTTGCGTTTGTCCGCGTCAATCGTCGTTGACGCCGTCGCTAGATCTGCCGGCTTCGTCGGCTGGTCCGTTCTGCGTCGCCGCCGAAGACATTGCCCGCTCCGTTGGTGGTGCCATTTATCTCTGTTCGTCTGCTGGTGGGATGTATGGTGTTGCTGCCACTAGCCCGATTTGTCGGCGTCATCAGCAAGATGTTCCACGTCACCGCCGACGGCGCTGCCTGCTCCGCCGGTGGTTTTGTCCACTGGTGGGCTGCACCGTGTTGCTTCCACCATTGCTATATCTGTCGGCATCGTCAGTTGGTTGGACGACTGATCAACTCCAATCAGTTGGCCCCCTTTGATTTTCCATGGCCCAACATCAATATACCATAAAAATCAGTGTACTCAACATATTTTTACTATTTATAATATGCCATTTAAAGTTTAAGTCCCAATTTCTACTATTCATGAAGCCCTCACTTAATATGAATCATGGTTCCTCATGGCTAAGCAAAACCCAAATAACATAATCCATAAATTAAATGTTTCCCTCATGGTTTAACATCTGAAAGCCATTAATTTTTTATCCAAAAATCACTGTTCATAGCTCATATGAAATCCTAGCAAACAAAATCATAATTTCTCATGCATAATAAGCCCCAAAATATCATTAAACATGAACACATCATTTCCACCATGATTTAAACAACAAAACCCTAACAATTTCCCAAAAGTCAGTATTCACAGAACCTCTAGTTTAGCAAAATGATTAATTTTTATGCCCAAATCAATTCTAACATATCATTAAGCATATGTATATTATTTTCCCATGATTATCACATCAATTCTATATAAAACCCCCAAAATCTCATTATTAGTGAAACTTATAAAACCCTAAATAGCATAAAAACACAATTTTGGATGGGGAAAAACAACTTACCAAGTAAATCAAGCATGGATGACATCTATAAATGAAGATTCATGCTTCAAGCTCCCATTGACATCTTCCATTTGGAGAAAATTGGATTTTTGTCCTTTGCCCATCGTGTAAACATTGAAACCTAATCTAAAAGAAAGGCTTTAGTGCCTACCCATCTAAATCATCATGGTTCCTCACTAATCAAGCAAAGAAGTTAGCTAAACAGATTTAGGGATTTGAGAATGGCGTTAGGGGAAGAAACTAAATAATGGAATCAAAATAGAACAGGTTTAGGGCTTAAAAAGATTGGATTTTCTAGTTCTACGATGCGCTACAGAACCCTTGCCACGGTAGGTAAAAGCCTTGCCCTGGCAAGGACTCATTAGATAGGCTAAAAATGCATTTTATGAAGCCTTACTAAGGCAAAAAATTATCTTGTTGCGGCAAGGCTTGCTACATGCCCAAAAATTGATTTTTTGGAGGCTTATAGTGGTAGAGAAAAGCCTTGCCGTAGTAAGAAAGTTCTGTCCCAATATAGTATTAGTAATTTGAGTATAACTTTTACATACAATGTCCAAATGACCTAATTTTTAAGGCATTAGAATGCTAACATCAAGGGATACAACTTTAATCTTAACAATTGTTTCCAAATCAGCCACCAAATAAATCAAAATTTTCAATAAAGTTGACCCATCTCATTCATCTTATTATTTTTTATCATTTAGAATAGTTTTGGTGTATTAGTCATAACTTCCTCATGTGACATCAGAATTGAGTATTTTTCTTCCATTGGACAGATAATTTCATGATATACAATATTAGTCCATATTACCTATAAAAAATCAATCACAATTATCCCTTTTTCAAATTCAACATTTTCATAATGTACACTTGTGCTCCTTTATTTTTCTTCCAAATTTTCTTTCCACTTTTTCTCTCATCTATCATCACTAAAATTTTAATCATTTCTTTTTTCGTTACTCACATGCCTAATCCTCCTAAATTGCTTATGTAAGAAATTAACTCTCACTTCAAACTCAATTGATAAACCATTCATCACAAAGGCTATTCAAAATCAAAATTCACACTTATAAGAATCACTAATGGTCTCATTTCACATGAAATACTTCAGATATCATAATAAACACTTCCCACACATCTCATACATGAAATGAGATTGGCTCATACCATTCACTACCTATTTGAGGTCAATTATCAAAAATCACCTATTGAGTTTTTCTAATGACCTTTTTTTGTCGTAAGTAACTCCATCGGTCATTTTCATTTCAAATTGCATTGAATGCATAATCCAATGTTCCATACACATTACAATACATATAATGCCCCTTTTTGGCCATTCATATAAATCATAAATATGCTTTTGCTCAATCTCACCACTTGAGTTCTTTTCTTCTCATTAACTTTATATAACCCAAAATAGTGAAATTTATCGAATTCATGGAGTAAACTCTACCCATTTTCACATGAGTAGATTTCAAATACTACAGGTGTTACAAACGCCCCTCCTTACAAAAAATTTATCAAACTTTCACTAACAATTAATTCTCAATAATTTCTCAAGGTTATAATCTAAGGCATTTAGGTTATTTCATACCTTGTAGATCTGTATCCAAAGGATACACCACGCAAATTATACCTTTTTGATCATATGATCTACTTACTCGAATGAGTTGTCTTCACTAGCAATGACATGAGGTGTGTAAGACTTAAATTCTTTTGTACTAATCACTTTAGGCACAAATTTTTACTTGTAAACTTATATAAATACATGATTTCAGTATTAATTCAAATATTATCATTTATAATGCCCATTCTAATGCATTTGATAAGACCTGGTAATATTATCTTATCCATCGTCAACCAGATTTATAGAATCCACCAAATAGTACTCAATGTTCAAAATTCACAGTTCATTATATAACCAGACCATTATTATTTAGTTAACCAGCCCATGTCATGCTACAAAATTCTATCATGTTACCTAAATCATTTAGTTACAATAGTAATTGTAATCCATGTAGGCAAAGTTTTACCAATCAGTTGAGTTCCTCAAAAAATGAATCACACAATGTAAGCTCGTAATACAATTTACTATCAATTATATGGGGAGTTATACAACTTCATTTCTGAATTTGACAATTAACACAATTTAATGTACTCAAAAAGCCTCATTTCAATCCATACACAAATATACATGATGCATCCTTTCCATTCATAACATTAACAACTCACTTATGATTGCTTATATGCTTTACAATTCAAGTTTGTATATATAAACAAATGGAATAAACATTATTCCTATTCACAATTTGTTCAATTATATTACTCACAATCAAAATTATTCAATAACTCAGGAAGATATTATTCTTTACAATTATCAATTATATCCATAGAATTTAACAAACCACCCTCAAAATTCCTAACATAACATTTGGGAATCAGAACATAACATACTACCTTCGCTAACATCGACCAATTATCCAATATAAACGATCAATTACTCTACTCACATTTGAATCATTTACTTCTCTATCACTGCACATTAATTATATCTTGCTGATTGCTAGAGAATACCTTGCTTAGGGGCTACAAACAAAGTGAACACAACCACAATCCAAGTGGACTTAGCCATGAATCAAAGTGGACATAGCCATGAACCAAAAGGACTCATTGGGCTTACAACTTTAGTGTGATCTAGTCCATCCATACAATCCCGGCTACAAATTTTACCAAATCCCGACCACAAGTTCTCCATTCACACCTACTAAATAAGCATAGAAGTCCCACACAATAGGCTGATTAGGCCTCTTCACCATTTAAGGCGACATCAAACAAGCAAAGCCTTGTTAGGGGCGAGATCCCAAATAATCCAAGTAGCCACCTTGGCAAGCATGCAAAGCTCAAATACATATCAATCATGTTCTAAGAGGCATCCAAATCCAAGCATGTACCATAGCCATGCATCCAAGACTCAGTCAAATAGTCAAATATTCAAACCTTAATCGAATAACTAATGTTTAAATCTCAATCAATTAATCAATATCCAAACCTGAGTCAATTAACCATACCCAATTTCATACCAATGGTACTATAACCAACAACCAATCCCAAATATGTACACTTAACATTTTGATAAGCATCTAAATCCACATTCATGTAAATGATATTGATATTCAAATTTCAAGCATGAACTTATAATTCATGAAACATCATCAATCCTAGCATGCCTCAAATTCTTGATCCAACTACTAAACTCAAAAATAAAATTACTAAACTCCCATTCATACTAAATTAAAGCCAAAATATATTAACCAAAGTAGTTGAAGCTCATAACAATATCTAAAATCAACTATATAGAGGAATACACAATTTCATTAATCGCATTATCAATCAATATAATTTAATCCAACTATAATGAAACTAAATGTCAATTAACACACAATCATCGCACACAGGCCAATTCAAATCCCATGCTTATAAGCAAAGTTATTCAAACATACTTAAGCATACCCATTTTGACGAAAGGAATCCCATGATTCCATCATAAAGCAGTTAAGTAAATCAAAACTGAATCTAATTTCCAATACTATTCAAAAAACATCATTGTTTCATTAGTCTAATTTAAATACATTGTATAACAATAGCCTTTATGCCTTTGTATACACCACCATGCTTCCCTATGCTACTCTAAGCATAACATATATTTATTATCAGTATAATTACTCATTTAAATTTTTCCACACCTCACAATATATCTATAATCATTTCATACTTCATCATCCATAAATTACAAATGTGCTATCACAACACTATCATTTTCCTTTTATCTCAATAGCATTCATGCAATATCCTTCCAACGCATATATTATTTACATCAACTATGCATAATCAATTCCCTTCACAATTTGCATTTACATGCCCTTTATTCATTACTCATGCCTTCTATTAATTCTTTAATTTAATATTCTTACAAATTCCTATTGGCATGTCATTTCTTGTTTCTTTCTATTACTCATTGACATCATAATTATGGGTTTTTGTGCTCTCCCATAGATGACTGGGACTTATCACACAGATAAGTCCTAGGCACTGATACCATTCTATAACACCCCACCTTCTGAGGGGCGACTTACCATTTTATACTATATTTCACCTATTTAGGGTAGGCTGCTTGAGTTCCATTTTGGCACTTGACTAGTTTTTACAAAAAATAGACAAGGTATCCCCTAAATTATTAGGGTTTAACCTATAGAATTGTTTATCAAATATAATAAAATAATAATATAAATTCTAAACATATACATCCATTTTTCCATAACCCAAGATCTGGGTTGAATCATGATGGCAATAAACCAAATTATCTAATACATAATTCCTCTACAATATTAATACGACATGGTCCTACAACTCCATATATAGTAATTACATTATTAGCAGTTATACATCAATTAAATTCATTAAATACAATCATAAACATGCAATAGAATGACAATCCTAATTTTATCATTTCAACCAAATGTCTTTAGTGTTTCTCAAAAATCCTTTGTTTGACCTGTGAACTAAAAATATAAATAAGAAGGCGTGAGTCCAGGCAACTAAGTAAGTAAGCATGTAATAACAAAATATAATCAAAATTCACATACATTATATTTAATTTATACAATAGACTCAATTCATGCTAAATGTTTCCATATCTCAAACATTACCATTTCATCATTACCATTATTAAATTCCACAATTTATACATGCTATTCAATGGGATGTTCTTCATCCCTTTTCAACAAACAACCATATACAAGAATAATGATCCTACAACGAACATCAATAGCCTAATCAAAGGGATACCCACTATCCCAACAAATCAAATGCATCAATCTTAAACACAAAAGGGATGTTCACAATTCCTAACCTAAACAACCATACCCGGATACAATCAACTGGGATTTTTGTATCCAATCATACAATATAGCAAATCAAAGGAGGGGCGTCTACTTACCTTGGGATCTAAGCTCCAAACCGTTCCTCTAGCTCAATACCTTTTCATCATTCTCAAATTATCTTGTACAGGGTAAAAATCCTATTCATTTACAACCATAACTGAAATTACTTTATTATTACTCGCATCTACTTTCCAAATGCATAATTACATTCTTATTAATATACCATAAAAATTGGTGTACTCAACATATTATTACTATTTATAATATGCCACTTAAAGTTTAAGTCCCAATTTCTACTATTCATGAAACCCTCACTTAATATGAATCATGGTTCCTCATGGCTAAGCATACCCCAAATATCGTAATCCATAAATTAAATGTTTCCCTCATGGTTTAACATCCAAAACTCATCAATTTTTTATCCAAAAATCACTGTTCACAGTTCATATGAAATCCTAGCAAACAAAATCATAATTTGTCATGGGCAATAAGTCCCAAAATATCATTAAACATGAACACATCATTTCTCCCTTGATTTAAACAACAAAACCCTAACATTTCCCCAAAAGTTAGTATTCACAAAACCTCTGGTTTGGCAAAATCAACAATTTTTATGCCCAAATCAGTTGTAACATATCATTAAGCATAGTAAAATTATTTCCCCATGATTATCACATCAATTCTATATAAAACCCCAAAATCTCATTAATCATGAAACCTACAAAACCCTAACTAGCATAAAAACACAATTTCGGATGGGGAGAAACAACTTACCATGTAAATCAAGCATTTTGACATCTATAAATGAAGATTCATGCTCCAAGCTCCCATTGAAATCTTTCATTTGGAGAAAATTAGATTTTTGTCCACTACCCATCGTGTAAACATCGAAACCCAACCTAGAAGAAATGCTTGAATGACTACCCATCTAAATCATCATGCTTCATAGCTAATCAAGCAAAGAATTTAGCTAAATGAGGTTTAGGGACATGAGAATGGCACTAGGGGAAGAAATAGAATGGTGAAATGAAAATAGAACATGTTTAGGGTTTAAAAAGATTGGATTTTTCGATGCTCCGACACACTATAGAACCCATTGCCATGGTAGGGAAAAGCCTTGCTGTGGCAAGGACTCACTGGATAGGCCATAATTGCATTTTCTGAAGCCTTACTGTGGTAGGAAATTGCCTTGCCATGGCAAGGGCTTCCTGTATGCCAAAATGATTTTCTAGAGGCTTACCACAGCAAGAAAGGTTTATCCCTATACAATGTTAGTAATTTGAGCATAACGTTTACATACAATGTCAAAATGACTTGATTTTTAAGGCATTGGAAAGATAAATTTAAGAGATATAACTTTAATATTAAAAAAATTCCCAAATTAGTCCCCAAATATGTTAAAAATTTTAATAAAGTTGATCCATTTCATTCATCTCATTATTTTTCTATCATTTGGAATAGTTTTGGTGTATTAGTCATAACTTCCTCATGTGACATTGAAATTGAGTAATTTTTCTTCCATTGACAAATTAATTTCATGCTCTACAACTTCTATGTTGAACATTATTTCATATTAGTCCATTATATATGTCAAAAATCTATCACAAAGCTTTTTAAATTTAGCATTTTCATAATGTACACTTGTGCTCCTTTATTTTTCTTCCAAAATATCCACTTTTTCTCTCATCTGTCATCACTAAACTTTTATTCATTTCTTTTTTCATTACTCTCATGCCTAATTCTCATAAAATTCTTATCTAAGAAATTAACTCTCTCTTCAAACTCAATTGATAACCCATTTATCACAGAGGTTATTCAAAATCGAAATTCACACTTATAAGAATCACTAATGGTCTCATTTCACATAAAATACTTTGGATATCGTAATAAGCACTTCCCACACATCTCATACATGAAATGAGACTTGCTTGTACCATTCATTACCTCATTTGAGGTCAATTATGAAAAATCACCTATTCAATTGTTTTTACTGACCTTTTCTGTCATAAGTAACTCAATAGGTCATTTTCATTTCAAATTGCATTCAGTGCTGAATGCAATGTTCCATACACATTAAAATACATATAATGCCCTTTTTTGGTGATTCATATAGATCATATATATGCTTTTACTCAAGCTAACCACTTGAGTTCTTTTCTTTTCATTAACTTTATATAACCCAAAATAGTGAAATTTATCAAATTCATAGAGTAAACTCTACCTATTTTCACATGAGTAGATTTCAAACACCGCAAGTGTTACAATATACAATCATAATTCCATAGTTACAAATAAAATTTATAATTCCTTCTCATTATACATGATTTAAGATCATTTGAATACAAGGATTTAACATTAACATTTCATACACAAAGGAATTCCAATCCCACTGAAATAATCCAACATTCCTTCACAAGTTATATTTACTTCTCAAATAAATTACTCTTCTATGTTTTCTTTCATCATGATTTTCAATGGCTTGACCTGCCAGCTAAAAAAATAAATAGTGGTGAGTCTAAACAAACTCAATAAGTAAACTGTATAACAAACAATAATCAATAACAGGGATCAATCATGTATCCCTTATCACATTCCATACATAAAAGTTCAATGCATAAAACCAAACATGAAAATAGGGAACCATAATGTCTCCCATTTCTTTAACAAAATGAATACATAGTCATCTCAACATAACTCATCCAAACATACATCTTGTAATCCTCAAAATTCCAATTCACATAGTCAAATTCTGGGATATTCACAATCCTTCACATAACAAAGCATCAAATAAGCCAAGGTATAATCTATCAATCAAGCATACATTACATTTCACTTTGATGGGATATCCAACATCCCCCTTCATTCTTACAAATTCCTATACAAAATAGGGAATAATCATTATCCCATCATTCCATTCATACATTCACATATCATAATATAAACTTGGGAGATAACAATTATCTCCATTCAATCAAATAAACGTACAAATACAGTATACTTACCTTACTAATGGATCATCTCCTTAATGCCACAAGCTTCACAACTTCACAACCATATTCAACTTGTCCTATATATACAAATAACCCATTTTTTTATAGTGCAAACTTTGCCAAATTCACATCAAATCAATAAAGTACAATTTCTAAATACTATAGTCAGTCCATTAGAATGCCGTAGTCATATTCATTTTATATATGGCATGATCAATAAATATTCAACATGATTCATAGTTAAACATCTTTAAAACAATCCAATCCAACTAATTTATGGCTTACCTAGTCTATACACAATTTTCTAAATTAACATAAACTAGGTCATAGTCCATTATCAATTTTTACAAGTCCAAATCATCCCATATAAATCCCCAAAGCATCATAACTTATAAATTACACATTCCCCCCATAGTTTATATAATAATCTATATCAAATTCCCCTCAAAATAATTGTTCATGAAGAACAAGAAACCCTCACAAGCCAAAATTTATGATTTTCAAACCTAATTCATTCCCAATACCTTATTAAGCATGTATTAAATGTTTTTCCCAAGATTCCACAATGTAAATTTATCATTTTCCCTAAAAATTTGTTATTTACAAAAACCCTAGCTTACATAAAAATCCAAATTCAATTGAAGAAAAGTGACTTACCATGATATTCATGCACGACATCATCCCAATGATATTCATGCACGACATCATCCCATAAAAATGTTTCCAAGCTCAAATTTCCATGCAGCTTCCTCCAATCATCAAAAGTTGAATCTTCTTCCATTTTTTGCCATCCGAATTCCAAAATCCCAAGCTAAGAGGCATGCTAGATTGATTAACCACCTTAATCCCTATGTTTTCAAGCAAAATTACTGACAAATGGGGCATAATAAAGTTAGGGAAGGAAGAATGACATTAATGCAGAAAACGAGATGGAATGAAATGGAATGGGTTTTGGGCTTAAAACATTGCATTTTTTTGGTGCTCTGGTGTACCAGTGGATCCTTGTCGCGATAGGGAAAAGTCTTGTCACAGTAAGGACTTGCTGGATAGGCAAAAATGCAATTCTAAAGTTTTGCCATAGGAGCAGAATACCTTACTGAGGTAGGCAAATGACTTATTATGGTAAGAAAAAGCCTTGCTGCAGCTAGGACTTACTGTATGCCAAAAAAATAGATTTTTTGAAGCCTTGTTGTGGTAAGAAAATTTTATCTCGACATTGCATTAGTAATTTGAGCATAACCTTTACATACAATATTCAAAATTACCTAATTTTTAAGACATTGGAAACTTAACTTGAAGGGATAAAACTTTCATGTTAAAAATTTTTCCAAATCATCCCCCAAACATGCCAAAAATTTCACTAAAGTTAACCCATCTCATTCATCCGGTTATTTTTCAGTCATCTGGAATAATTTTGGTGTATTAGTCATAACTTCCTCATATAATATTAGAATTGAGTGACTTTTCTTTAATTGGACAAATAATTTCATGATATACAACTTCTATATTGAACATTATTTCAAATTAGTATGTCATCTATGTCAAAATTTAACCACAATGACTCCTTTTTCAAATTTAGCATTTACACTTATGAAAGATCACCATAGCCCCATTTTTACATAAAACCCTTCCAACATTATAAAAATCACTTGCCACACATCATATATATGAAACAAAACATGTTCATACCATTCACTACCTCATTTGAGTTGAAATCTTAAAAATCACCTATTTAGTTCTTTTTACCGATCATTTTCTGCCATAAGTAATTCCATAGGCCATTTTCATTCCAAATTGCATTCAATACTAAATCCAATGTTTCACACACATTACAATACATATAATGCCCATTTTTGGCCATTCATATTGATCATAAACATACTTGCACTTGATTTCAATACTTAAGTTCTTTTCTTCTCTCATTGACTTTGTATAATTCCAAATACTGAAATTTATCAAATTTATAAAATAAACTCTATCCATTTTAACATGAGTAGATTTCAAACACTAGAGGTGTTAAAAACCCTCAAAATTCCTAACTTTTCTGCTTAAAAACTCACCCTACGCATTTAGCATAAAATATGCAAAAATTAAGGTTTCCACTAGTGCCAATGGCGCCACCTTGCTATCTAAAAGGTGGAGGTTGAAGATCCCGATGCCAGTGATGCCAGGTGGTAGCTAGCGATCCTGGCTTGACTTCTCATTTACAACTTGATTTTTAACTCATTTGCAGCTGTCTTCTTTTCCATCCTTTGAGCTTCATCTTTTCTTTCCATTTTCTCTTGTTTTTCATCTTCAAAACATCTCAAAAAATCTAATAAATAAATATGAAACTCATTTAAAAGAAACGAGGATTTGCAAATAATTAAGCTTGAACATAAATAATATAATGAATGAAATTCACTCATCACTTAATCCCAACTTATCCAACTTGTGAAACATCCTTCCACTTCTCCTTAAATAGCTCTCTAAAAAATAAGACTGTTGGAGTTGATTTGGTAGGGTGAAGTGGCTTTGCGGTGTTCAAATTTTTGACCATTGGAATCGGAAAGTGGTACCACAGGTAGCTGTGGTATTCGGCTATGCCTCAAGCTATATGGTAGGTAGTATGATAGGTGGCTATGGTATTCGGCTCTGCCTAAAGGCTATAAGGTAGATGGTATGGTGAACTAGCTATGGTTGAAACCTGGATTTTCTTCAAAACCCATGTCTCTATCCATTTGCAAGCGGTACAATAGGCGACCATGGTATCAGCTGCTCTTTAGGCAGCATGCATAGGTGGTGTGGGCTTTTCCAGGTGGATTCTTCCTTCATTGTTTTGGAAGTTCTAAAGTGTACTTCAAAGCCTCTGAAAATATGTGGTAGATGGTATGTTGTGGCACCTCCGACTTCAGTTGTGCTAGCAGGCAATACTCACAGGCGATTGTGTTATCGGTTGTGAATGTCCAAGGACTTCATTTCATCATGGAACATTATAAGCAATTTCCAGCGGTGGCTGCAATTATTGTCGCAGGGCAAGCGATAGGTGTGGCCAACTACGCTATGCGATTACGATCCTACACTCAAATTTTTTGTACTATGCCAATTTGTGAACTTTAATATTTTTTATTTTATTTTCCATTGTAAATCAAAGTTTGATCTACTTTAGTAGATTGTCAGCTACTAAAATAGATCAAGAAGAATACCATACCAGAGTCAGCTTCTTGGCCATCCATGAAGATGAAGTAACTTTTGAATCTAAATCTCAAAGTTTCCTTAATGGATTACAATATATATATATATAGATTTTGAGGCTTTAAAAGTCATATACAAGAAGATAAGGAAGTAGTTATTAAAAGTAACCAATGAATGCTCCAAGTTGAAAGATGAGAACTACAAGCTCAAGAATGATCAATGCACTATTAAAGAACTTGAGCAGGTTAAAGCAGAGAATAATGCTCTAACCTACACCTTGTTTAGAATGAAACCAAAGAGTAAAGGTGATCAACAACACAAACAAAACTCTAGAAGAAAACAAAGGACTAAACAAACTATGGTTCAAATTCCTAAGAAAGTTGCAGATATAATAAATGCAATTTAATCTCTTAGTACCAAATTTTAATGCCACTAATCAACCTAGACCCATTCTGAAATGGGTACCGAAGATTAAAGAATCTTTCAAGTCAAACAAAGAAGTATACATAACTAAGCCACTTTAATTGCTATACATGGACTTAATTGGACCAATGAGAACTAGAAGTATTTGAGTAAATTATTACACATATGTCATTATTGATGACTATAATAGATATACCTGGATAATGTTTCTTACATCAAAAGATGAGGCTTTTTCATTCTTTGAAATCTTTTTAAAGTGAGCCTAGAATGAATAAATAACCCATATTATTTCCATTAGGAGTGATCATGGTGGAGAATTTGAAAACCATAAGTTTACAGCTTATTATGAAAATAATGGTATCTTTCAAACTTTCATTGCACCAAGAACACTCCAGCAGAATGGAGTAGCAGAGAGGAAAAACAAAACCTTACAAGAAATGGTAAGGGCCATATTGAATGAATATAATTTTCCAAAATACTTTTGGGTTGAAGCTGTGGATACCACCTATTTCATTATAAACAGAATTCATACTAGGCCAATACTCAAGAAAACTTCATTTGAGTTATATTATGGCAAGAAACCTAACATATCATTCTTCCATACTTTTGGTTATAAATATTTTATTCTCAATAATGGGAAGGGAAACCTTAGAATACTTGATAGCAAATCTCATGATGAGTAGTAGAGCTATAAAAGAGTGTGGTAATGTCAAATTTGATGAATCCACTAACTATTTGAAAAGACCAAAGAACCTTGATGATGATGTAGACAAACTTGCAACATACATGGAGAGAATAAACTTGCAAACCAAGACAAACAAACTCCACAAACAAAAGCAGCAATGGATGGAGCTGATAGATAATTTGAATCATCCACTGGTAAGGTATATGAAGAAGGTAACTCTTCTCTTCCTAAAGATTGGAGATTCATACATGATCATCCTGAAAACCAAGTAATTGGTGATGTGTATGATAGAGTTAGAACTAGATCATCGTATTACCAAATATGTGATAATTTTGCCTTCATATCTCAAATAAAGCAAACTTGTGTAGACCATGCATTAAAAGATGAGAACTAGATATTAGCTATACAAGAAGAACTGGACCAATTTAAAAGAAAATATGTGTAGAGTTTAGTTCCAAGACCAAATCAATAATCAATTATGAGAACCAAATGGGTCTTTAAAAACAAGGGGGGGATTGTAGAACTAAACCTCTTTACTAGGCTTGATTTTGATGATGAACATATTTAACCAGCCAAGTTTTGATGATGAGCAAAGGCACATGAGTGAAAGTTTAAGCTACTAATTGTTATTTTCCAAGTGTGCAGTAAAAAATAATATACTAGGGAAATAACATAAGTGGACAACACATACATAACTACATTAGAGATAAGACCCATAAATATATGAAGAAGAAAATGTAAATTCTCAAATAAGAAAGAATGATGCTGAAACTTTGAAAAAGTAGTGCATGAAACAACTCCTAGAAATGCCTCAAAACACTGCTAAAGTAATTCAGACTTGTGCTAAAAGTTAGACAAACATCAAAGTTTCAAAGTGAAGAAAAATCTAAGTTTTCCACATAGGAAAAGAAATAGGACTTTGAAGAAGCAAGTTTGGACATCACATAAAGAATTCAAGACATGGAACAAGACCCAAAAAGTCAAAATGTAGGAACTAAAAAGCCATTCTTGGATATAAAATCCAAACATGGACACTATTGAAGACTGAAGAGAAAAACTAAATGTGTATATAAATCTATGTCCGAAAATCCTATGTGCTAAATCCAGACAACCATAGCTAAAGACGCAAGACTGGAATATTAACCTCGGTCATAGCAAACTCAGTTCTAGATATAGCTAGGATTAGTTGTGCAACAAAATGCAACAAGCACCAATCCAAGTTTGAAATCTTAATTACAGACATGGAAATCATTTCTGGACATGGCGATTCACTTCAAGACATGACCGAATATAGTATTGCAAGTTAGACAATTCATACAAGTTTAAAATATTAATTTTATACATGTCTATTCAAATCTAGAGATGGTGAATCCTTTCCATACATAGAAGAAATAAGTCAATTACAAATCAAATACTAGTACAAATTCAAATTTTTTATTTCGGACATGACAATTCATTTTAAGACATGGGTAAAGTAGTTAATTTCAAGCTAAAAGAGCTATACAAGTTAGAAACTTAACTTTAGAGATGGAAACTAAACTCAGACATGGCTCAACAGATCTCACACATGAAAACCTAAGAGAAAGCTCTAATGGATAAAACGTCATGTCAATTCGTTCGCATTAAATGAACATTGTCTTCTCTAATGGGTAGAATTGAAATTTAGCTATAAAAGGAGTAAATACAAGTCATTCCAACAAAAAATAGAAAATAAAAATCAGGAAGCGTAAGAAGAAATTAGATTTAGCTCAAATAATAGTTGATCAGTTTTACTTGGTAAAGACTTCCACAAAGTATTATCTGCCTTACGGGATGGTCATGAGCAAGATCATGAAAAAAGCAAATGTGGACCTCTCCAAGGAAGATGGAGAAGATTACATGGTAAGAGAAGAAATTAACAAAGAAATAGTGAAGAGAATTAGCTTCAAGCTGACTCCACAAGGGTGGAACTCCCAAAAGCCAAGGAAAGAAGAATAGGTAAAGAATATAAAAATTGGAGAAGAAGGAAGAAGGCAAGAAACTACAAAAGAGAAGAAAAAAAAAGAGCATTTACACTTACACATTAAGCTTTCTTCTAACTCCACAATGCTAGAAAGTTATCTGCTATCAAAGTTTATTCTCTACAATAACTCAAGGAAGTTTTAAATTCTTTGTATTTATTGCTATACATTTTATTTCTATTACATTTAATTATATACAAACTTAGCCTATGTTATAGGCATTTATTATGTGCGTTCTCTATTGATTTGTATAGCAAGCAAAGGGCTTGCTGACCATGTGTAAGTTTGTTGGTCGGCTTTGAAAATCAATTGGGATAAGTTTGTTGGTGAGCTTTTGGAAAACCAACCTATGTATAAGTTTGTTGGTGTGCTTTGAAAACTCACCTGTATATAATTTTCTTAGTGAGCTTCTGAAAACCAATCTATGTAAAAGTTCATTAGTAACCTCGGGAAAACCAACTAGTATTTAGTGGAACTTGAGTATAGTAAGTGAGGCTAACTCAGAGACAGGAGTAGGTGTTGTGCTCTCGGGTGAGCTCTATAAAATATCCATGTGCTGTATGCTTCACGATTCATTTCCTAATTATTACAACACTTTAATTTTATATTGGCCAAGATTTTAACTGCTCAATTCACCCCCTCCCTTCTTGACCTACCTTTAGACAAGACCAACAGCTCAATCCCTCCAAGCCTAGGTATTATTATTGCCTCCAACACTTTCCTAAGCCTCATAAGCTCAGTTATGAGATCAGTGGTTATTATATATGTGTGGGCAGAGGTGTACATTGTGCCAGTTGATAGATTGTTGAAAATTATTTTCTTATCTAATCCATCTTCATCCTCTTCATGTTGCACACCTAATATTTCTCCAATGTATATTTTAGGATATATTAGGTTGGTTACAAATTGCATTTCTATTCCCTTAACCATGGATGCATTGGTACTAGGCCTCCAATTGAAATAGAATATGAAAACCAATTCTCTATAAATAAGCGCCTCATAATCTAACAGGTCACTGCATCCTTGATAGTTTATCATGGCACAAATATCTGATTTGTATCTATCAAGGAAACCCAAATCTATCTTCTTCTGTACATGCACAGGTCTTCCAAGCATGGAGGTATAGAATTTATTATTTTATCCTCCTTGCTAAAGGAATAGGCTATTAAATCCTAGGGCTCAAACTGGACCTTCCTTCCATCAACTTCTTTAGGAAGGGATTTCAAGTCAAACAATTTTACCCCTGCTTCATTTCTACCAACATCCACTTCCACTTCTCTTTCACTTTTATTCATAGGTGCCAAGTGTGAGGAATTACCTTGTGTTCTATTTGTAGTACAAACCCTCCTGGAGCTAGGTGCAACTCTAGATGTGGAAGTTTGAGATGTAGAGGCTCCTCGAGTTCTTGGTCTCTTGATTCCTATTTGGGGTTTGGATATAACCACTTTGGGTGCCATAAGAATGTAGGAAAGTAAGTGACGATGATGGAAACCAAAGGTGATGACACTTTTGGAGTGTTTAGAATTAGAGGCGAAAGGGCTTTTGAATCTCAGAAGGCTGGGAGAGATGAACATCATAGGAATATAAATGAATTAACGCGACGGATTTTACCTTTTGAATCACCTGGCGACTAGCGCGTAGGCAGCTAGGGACCAGGAGACTTCGCTCCCAAACTGAATTTCAATTTTTAATTTTTTATCTATTCCATCCCATAACCATTTAATATTTTTCCTTTCGATCATATACTAACTCAATAAAAAATGTTAAACTGATCATTTTAAGCACCCATCACAAACACATCATTTTATATACATCAAATACTTAATATTTCAAGTATTTCTCGATCATATTAGTTTAATCAAGTTTAGTATGTTTATAATATCCCAAACACATGTCATTTGAACTTTTTTATTACATGATTTAAACTTATACATGCTCAAGCATTTTTATAGATATCCTAGTCATGAATGATAAGAATAATGTATAAGATGGAAAAATTCATAACATGAATATGACCTTAAACATTTACTAAATTTTGATTTATTATCTTAATTATTGCAATCATAAGATATCAAGCCATGATGATGATTATAGAAGGTTAGACTAGGAATGGAATACCTATTTGAGACCTTAAACTATGACGTTTCCCAAACAGGCTTAACATATGCCTTGGGACTATAATGATGTTAAGGTTTAATCAATTTCAAGTTTCCAACAATAAATCAAATAAGTATAATAAATCTCAAGATAAAAACATCCATCCTCATTGCATGTCCACTCTATCAAAGTTTCAAACATATCGTCACAAATGCACATTACTTGACAATGTATGAGCCTATGTTTGTACCTGTCATTCCTAATCTTCTTCTAATTTCGTTCATGTCATTTTCTGTTTATGATTCTAGGATAATGTTTAATCCTAATATGTTTAGTGTTTTAATGCATTAAGATTTCTTAATTGATAAAAGCTTTGAAAACATATGCATGTATGAAGCATATTCTTCTCATACTCATCAACTAAGTATTCAAGTTTTGAAAACCTATCACCTTGGTCACCCCTTTTTCAATTTTTCAGTTTGCCCTTATTATTGTTGATGTTAGTTTTGATTCTTCAAACTTCTTCATTCTTCCTATTGATTCTTTACTATCTCTTGTTTGAAATGCAATTTGAGGAATTGATCAATTCTCATTTAGGCTCTTCCTTTGTGCTCATTTCCTAGTTGTTCCTAGATGCACTTAGAAATTTCTTACACATACTCTTCTGTAGTAAATCTAAAGTAAGCAAGATTTTATGCTAAAATTCAGATCACTTGCACCATTCTTTAATTGAACAAAGTAGTATCTATCTTATTTCTTTGAACACCTTGGTAATCAATAATTAATTCATTACCATATAATGAGAACTGTGTTTTCCATAAATCCAAATGTATTATGATTCTTTTGATCAACATGAGATAACTTTATTTGATTCCATAATGTATAGGGTAGCTTAACGAGAATTAAAAGAGATCCTTTTGAAAGCTGTAGGCTAAGGCAAAGATTCTGCTAAAGCAGTTTCAATGGATTATTATTATTTCTCTTGCTTTAACTATAGCCAACACTGAATCCTTTGAACTAGCATATTTATGAATTACATCATGTAAATGACAGCTAATCTCGTTGAAAGCTTCAAAGGTCAATATGCTAGATCAACCATTTTTCACTAATAATGAATCAAATATGAGTTTTCAATCAATTAGAGCACAATTATTTGTTTCATATTAGCATTTCAATCATTATCTCCTGATCACACAATTATTCATAGTTATAAATAAATTATTTTCCTCCTTGGCATACTTATCCTCAAAACATGTTAGTTGTTTAAATAAAACTTGTTTCTCATTCCTATTATCTCTATGATTTTCTCTTCATGTTTTTGTTTTGTGCCATGAATTTATTTATCATAAGTCCTTCTAATGTAACCTAAACTTTAAATGCCTATTTATGTACAAATGAAACTTACATTAGAAACAAATAAATGAAGGTTCTGAATGCAAACTATGACAAAATATGAAATGATTTAAGGTTCAATTATCATACCTACACTTACCTAGTCTTCATGACCTTTTTTTCCTTTGATCATTATCTCATCCTCATCCAGCATCAAAGAACCATTTTTCTTTTGGTGGATCTTAATAACTCTTATTCTTGTCATTTTCCTTCTCTAGTTAACATTTGTGTGATGAAGTGTCTAAATTGTTAGAGACAATAGTACTCTTCTTGATAGTCACTTCTTTTGATTTAAGTTTGCTTGAAGAGGATTAGTCATATGTTTATTTAACAAGAATTTCTTCTTCTTCTTCAAGTCCATCCCCCTTTTTTCCTCTTTTTCTCTTCTTTGGCAAGAATTTTCTCATTTCTCTCAAGCTCTTCTACTAAAATTTCTCCCTTACTAATTTGTTTTTCATCATTTCTTTCCTCTTGAGGTCCTCCCCCCTAAACTAGCATGGATTACTCAAATGATTTAGCCTCTTCAATGTCTTCAGTCTTTTTTCTTTAATTTTAGTTTGAGGCACTACAATTTCTTCTTCTTTTGGAAATTTCTCCCCTTCAACCTTTGGGGATTCTTCAACTTGCAGCTTTTCTTTTTCTTCTTCTATCTTGTTTGTTGCACTATAGTCATTCTCACTAGAAATGTTAGTTTCATTTGAGTGCAAATTGATTTGTCCCTCAGAAAATGCCTTTAACTTGTCCAACATTTCTCTAGTATTTTACAAGTTAAGACATATTTGCAAACGGTGGGGCAGGGAGCATGGAGTAAGGCATTTTTTGCCTTAATATTTTCTTTTCCTTTATCTTCATGATCAACAATGCCAATAAAAATAAGCATCCATAGATTAAGGTCATTGGCCATAAGACATACTTCCAACCTTCTCTTCCATTAGGCAAAATTTATTCCATCAAAATATGGAAATTGATTGGTGGAGTATCCTTCAATGAACATTTAGGCTGATGACAATGGGTTAGCCATATGGATCACTACAATTAATTATGCAACCCACTTTGAAAATAATTGTTAAGTCCATTAGTGATGAGAATGCAAAATGTCATATTTTATTCTCCTAATACTTCATCTTTTGCACCTAATACTTCATCTTTTG
>JAYJMB010088118.1:0-20023 GCA_036873735.1 Pouteria campechiana
TACTTAATATTTTACACCTATTTGATTCCTAAATAAACTCATTATTCTTATATTTGATTTAGGAGACAATTGGAGTAGTTAAGTGGAAAAAGAAGTCAATTAAGGAATTTTGGACAAGTTCAGATGATGACTCGAATTCTATTTTGGTTGGTTCGAAGATCCTGTAGTACAGAACGTACGCCGGATGAAGTGTAGAGGAGAAGTAACAAGCAGCAAGGCACTGGAGGCAGCAGACCGGTGCCAACGGTGTTAGATACTACAACTACCACCCCACTAGACAGCGGATTGGCACTGGGGGTGCCAAACTTTGTTCTCACTTTTCAAAACTTGCGGAAATTACATATTTTGCGTATTTTTGACTTTGTATAAATATCAATTTCTTAGGGTTTTTAGGGTTCTTTTTGCTAAGGTTTGAAGTGGACTTCTTGGCAGCTTTTGACAGAGAATCTTCTTCTTCTCTCTTTTCTATTTTATTTTTTTTTTTGTGATTTATGGCCCTGCATGGCTAAACTTTTATTCTTGGTTTAAGGAGACAAAAGCCTCAGGATCAATATACTATGAAATCTAATTTGATTTAATTGTTTAATTTATACTTTGAGTATTAAATGTTCTTCTTTGTTCATGATTATGATTCTTGTGTTTAATTGCTAAGAGGCCTACTAGTTTATTATTCATTATAATCTATTGCTAGATTAAATATCAAATTCATAATTGTTTGATCCCTCTAATTTGCTAAGTAACTAGGGTTTAATAATTTGTTATTGTTGTATTTATTAAATCTTAGGAAGAATATTTGACTAAATTAAATGCAACTACATGCTTGTATTGTTTAGCTTCATCAATCTCTATAAATCTTAAGGCTGCTATTAGATTAAATCTCTAGCATGTGTCTAAGGTTGTTTAGTAGTTAGGGTTAATTGGATCACGTGTTTCTAATTAACTATGATGAAGGAGAGATAGGAAAGATAATTTCAATGGTGAATATTCAAAGTATGATTTGATTTTTAATTGTATCAATGATTAGTTATGAGATTTTAATGGTGGATGTTGACTTGAACCAAGGTTTTCTTCTCTGATTGATTTCTTTTATAACACTTTCTTCATTACATTCAAAACCCCCCTTTCTTATCCACATTACATAAAACTAAGCTAGATACTCCTCATGAGTTCGACCCTTACTCACACTACTATAGAAATTTGAAATTATAGCAAGGTTCTAAATTTGGTTGCCTACGACAACACACCGAATTTTTTGCGTCGTTGCTCGGGAGGCATTATAGTTAATTTTTGTGCTTTAGTGATCTTTATTTTGTTCTTGACTTTTTCTTGAAAAAATATTTTTTCTTATTTATTTTTTAGGGTATATTAGATTTTCCTTATATTTTTCCTTATTTATTTTTTACGAACCAAAAATTGAAAGAACTTTGCATAGGTTAAGGAGTGAAGCTTAGAGGAATTCTGGAAAGGAGAAAATCATGGCTGGAGCTCAAACTTTGAAAGAGTTTGCCACAGTTGATTTGGATCAACAACCCTTATGCATAACATTTCTTACTTTAAATGCTACTGTTAATTTTGAATTAAAATTTGGACTAATTCATCGCTACCCACTTTCCATGGTCTTGTAGAAGAAGATCCTCACAAGCATTTAAAGGAATTTCACATGGTGTATATGAGTATGAAACCAACAGGGGTGACTGAAGAGCAAATAAAACTAAGGCCTTCCCATTCTCTTTGAAGGATTTGGCTAAGGATTGGCTCTATTATCTACCCTCTAGGAACATTATAACATGGAATGAGATGAAGAGGTTATTTTTGGAAAAATATTTTCCATCTTCAAAGGTGACCAACATTAGGAAAGAAATTTGTGGTGTTAGACAGCATAGTAGAGAATCCCTATATGAATATTGAGAGCTTTTCAAGAAATTATGTGCATGTTGTCCCCATCATCAGATTAGTAATCAGCTACTCATCCAGTATTTCTATGAGGGACTTCTACCCACTAAAAGGAGCATGATTGATGTTTCTAGTGGAGGAGCTTTGGTGGATTAAACTCCTGAAGCTACAAGGAATTTGATTGTAAACATGGCAGCCAACTCACAATAATTTAGCAATAGGCCTAATTCTCTATCCAAGCCTGTTAATGAGCTAAGTGTTTTCTCCCTTGAACAACAAATTGTAGGTCTAACTTCTCTTGTTCGTCAATTGGCTATAGGGAATATGCAAACAGTGAAATCTTATGGAATTTGCTCTATGATAGGACATCTAACATATACATGCCCAACTCTTCAAGAGGAACCTATTGAGTAGGTGAATGCAATGGGTGGTTTTTTTAGGCAACCACAAAGGAAGTATGATCCCTATTCGAATACATATAACCCAGGATGGAGTGATTATCCCAATTTTAGCTATGGGAACCCACAAAGTAAATCAACCTCTTGCTGAAAATTGCCCAAATTTTCAGCAGTATTAGTAGCCAAACCCACCTAGACAACCATAGGGGTAAACTTCTAACTCTGGTATGTCTTTAGAAGATATTATTAAGTCTCTTACCACTAGCACTTTGCAATTTCAACAGGAGACAAAGGCTAGCATTCAAAATTTGGAGAATCAAATGAGTCAAATGGCAACAACAGTTAATCGACTAGAGATACAAAGTTCAGAAAAATTGTCTTTTCAAATGGTGGTGAACCTAAGAGAGAATGTTAGTGCAATTGTTTTAAAAAGTGGTAAAGAGGTTGAGATTCCAAAAAAGATGACTCCTACAACAACAGCGCAAGAAAAAGGGAAAGGTGTTGTTGTAGACAAGGACCTTCCTAAGGACAATGAAGTAACTCAATGTAAGTTTCCACCTCTTTCTGAATATAAACTAGTACTAACTTTTCCTCAAGCTTTAACAGAATCTCACAAAATTAAGAACTATAAAAATTTCTATAAGACTTTCTGTAAATGTGAAGTAAATATTCTACTTTTTGATACCATTATTCTAAATTCCTGAAACAATTATGTACAATAAAGAGAAAATAAAAACTTCAAAGATATGAGAAGGTGAGAGTAGGGTAGAATGTTTCTGCAATCATTCAAAGAAAACTCCCTACAAAGTGCAAAGATCCAGGTATGTTTACTATCCCTTGCATGATAGGTAAATACTAGACTTGAAAAGGCCATGTTAGATTTAGGAGCTTCCATTAATGTTATGCCATATTCTTTGTATGCTTCCTTGAAACTTGGACCTTTGAATAAGACTAATGTTGTGATTCAATTGGCTGATAGATCTAATGTCATTCTGAAAGTTATAGTTGAGGATGTTCTTATGCAAGTCAATGATTTAATCTTCCCTGATGATTTTTATATGCTAGATATGAAGAATGGTAATCAAACTACTTCATTCTATTAGGAAGACCATTCCTAAAGACATCTAAGACTAAGATAGATGTTCATAGTGGCACATTTACCATGGAATTTGATGGTGAAATTGTCAAGTTTAACATTTATGATGCCATGAAATATCCTGATGATGATGATCCTATTTACTCCATTGATGTGATTGATTCTTCTATACAGGAAGTTTTTGAGCTTGATGGAAAAGATGAATTGGAAGTTGCCATTAGTAAATATCTTGAGAAAGAGAATAAGGTATTACCTTTGAGTATTGTTTTGCAAGAAACTGTTGCAGCGTTGGATGACTTCCTAAAGTTATTAGAATCAGGTAATGATCCTTATATTGAGTTATAAATTCTTAACAAGAGCCTTTCACCCTCTATTTTGTCGGTATCTACTCCAGATTTAAAGCCTCTTCCCAATCACTTCAAGTATGTGTTCCTTGAAGATGAAGAAACCTTGCCTATGATCATGTCTAGTAAACTCAGTGCATTACAAGAAGAAAGGCTTGTGCAAGTTCTTAAGAAGCATAAGAGGGCTATCAGTTGGATAATGAAAGATGATAAAGGAGTTGACCCATCTACATGTTTATTTCTAGTTTGCAATTTCACTAGATTGAAGAAAGATATAGCGAGTCGAGCCAACAACTATAAACAAAAGTGCTGCTTGGGAGGCAACCCAAGGGAAGTTTGTGTTTCTTTTTCTTATTTTTGCATTTATATTGTGGCTAATTTTTCATCTCCTTTGCATTTGATCTTAAATTGGGGACAATGTAAGTTTAAGTGTGGGGGAGGGGATTTAGATTTAGATTTAGATTGTGTTCTTGTTTTTATCTTTGCTTTTATTTTTGGAAAAAAATTTGAGAGAGAGTCAATTTTACCCTTTGTTTTGGTGGTTTCTAATGATTTAAGGTTGCAGATGTCATGAGCAAGATTCAACTGAGCTTGAAAAATTCATAACATGATTGATTAAGTAATCTTCCATTTTTCAATTGCTCGGTTTAGTTATTTTCCTTGAGAATGGTGATGACTAAATTTCATAGACAAGAGCTGGCGAGATTTTGAGCCTTTAGACTGACAAATTCACATCAGCCTCATCCTTTTCTTCATGAGAGATATTCTTTCATGGATTTGTTTCTCTAGAAATTGCCTTGATTCTCTTTGAGATCACATTGATACATGCATGCATGAACATGATTAAGGCCTTCTTTATTTTGAACTACATGAGCCAAATAGCCCATCCTTGTGATTAATTTTTCCTCTTGTTGAGCCCATTTGAGCTTTATAGTTTTTATTGTGAACCTATATTATAAGCTTAAAACCAAGAAAAATAATATCTTTACCCAAGCCATAGAGCTAGTAGAGCATGGGTTATCATTTGCTATGTATAGATGTACAAGAAATAAAGTGTGGGGGTGTCAAAATTTGTGATATGGCTATCATTGGTGAAATAGAACATGTTGTTATTCTTAAAATGAAAACATAAATGTCAAAGTGAAAATATATATATCAAAATTCCAAGGGAAGGGATCTATTTATACATCATGTATTCAAAGGTAAAAGATGTTGAAGAAAATGAATTATTGTACATGTCTTATATATTTAAGCTTGAGTTGATTTATTTATGCTTCACTATTTTCAATGGCGTTTGAGCTACATTCTCAAATATTTCTCACCTTTACCCAAAAACCCATTACAACCCATGAAAAGTCCTTATGTTCATGATATGCATGTGATCTTAGTGATGGAGAATGAGAACATATGCAAACTTATATGAGATCATTTTCATTAGAATGAATTTGAGCAGAACATATACCCTTCAAGCACATAAGAGTAGAATGTTTAATTTTGTGAGAGTTCTACTTATTTAGTTTAATCCATCTTCAAGTGACAATGCTTACTGAATGATTGTAAGTTGTCTAAGAATGAGCTTTTTATGATATATTATGAGTTTTGAAGAGTTTTGGTTATTCTTTGTTTATGATAATTACAACCTTAATGTTCTTTTGGGAGAGAGAAAATTTGAGTTTTCCCGAGGATGAGCAAAAGTTAAGTGTGGGGAATGACTGGTCAAACTAGTGAAAAGGGACTTGGCTATGAATAGTCAAATAATGAAAATTTATAAAGATTTTCTAGATGGACCAAGGGAGTGAACTTACAGAAGAAAGGGAAAACTGTCCAAACATTAGAAGGTTCATTAGATATCCCTGGATAAAGAAACCAGTGGAATATATTGCACTTATCGAAGTTCCAAGTACTTGTTATTTCTACAATAGAATTGGATATAAAGTGTATGATTGTTATGCCAAAAAGATGCAAGCAAACGGTGCTAAGATGAGATGGAAACACAAGAAATGTGAACAAACTTATACCATACACAATTCCACTAAAAGCTACTTAGGTACCAACAAGGTAAGAAGAAAATTTGCTTTGAATGCAAGTAAGTTTCAAAGCTACATCTGGAAATGCATGGTTTGTAAATAGTAGTTATTCAAGACATATGACTAGGAACAAGAAGCTGTTCAAAGAATTGAAGCTAATGGATGGAAAAATAGTAGCATTCGGCAATAATGATAAAGGCCTTATCAAGGGAATATGTAAAATTTATGATTTATTCAATGCATGTATAGAGGATATATTATATGTAAAAGAACTCAAGCACAATCTATTAAGCATTAGCCAATTACGTGACAAGGGTCACAAAGTTGTGTTTGAACCATTTGCATGTAATGTATTCATTATAAATAATGATTTACTGTTCAATGGAAAAATGCATGAAAAAAAATCGAGTACAGCTAGATGATATAGTTAAAAAAATGCTTAATTGCAGTCAAGGATAATCCATGGGTATGGCACAAGAGGATGGGACATATCAATATGTCAACTATCAAATCTTTGTAGAAAAAGGATCTTGTAATTGGTCTACCAAAATTAAACTATGACAAAAATCAAATATGCAAATCTTGTCAATTGTCAAAACAAACTAAAGTATCCTTCCATCCTAAAAATGAAGTATCTACATTCAAACCCCTAGAACTATTGCATATGGATCTATTTAGACCATCAGACATAGTCACCCTTGGAGGAAAAAGATATGTATATGTGATAGTGGATGACTACTCTAGATTTACATGGGTAATTCTCTTGACTAGAAAAGATGAACCATTTTCAATATTTTATACATTTTCAAAGCTAGTTCAAAATGAGAAGCAAATGTTAATTGTATCCATTCATAGTGATCATCGTGGTGAATTTGAGAACAAAGAGTTTATTGATTTTTATGATGAAACATGACTTCAACATAGTTTCTTATGCCCCAAAACTCCTCAACAAAATGGAGTTATGGAAAGAAAGAATCAGACAATTCAAAAAATGGTAAGAACCATATTGAATGAAAATAAATTATCCAAAAGATTATGGGGAGAAGCAATTAGTAGTGCTTGCCATATGCTAAACAGGGTTACCATAAGAGCAATCTTAAAGAAAACCCATTGAGCTTTAGAAAGGAAGAAAACCAAATATCTCATATTTCCATCCTTTTAGATACTTATGCTATGTGCTGAACAATGGAAAAGATAATCTTGGAAAGTTTGATCCAAAAAGAAATGAAGCTATCTTTCTTGCTTACTATTCCAACAGTAAAGCATTTAAAGTCTACATTAAGAAAACATAGATTCTAGAAGAGTCCATATATGTTAAATTTGATGAAGCAAATATAACCCCGAGAAAGGAGTGTGATAGTGATGCAGATGAAACTGCAACAAATATGAAGAAGCTCAAACTGAAGGATCAAGAGGATGACATAAACTATGAATATATACAAAATTCAAAAAATGAAGAGGAGTTAAGAGTAGGTAACGATCCCTATCAACCTCCTATTGACTTGATATTTATTACTACTCATCTTAGAAAACAAATCATAGAAAATGTGTATGATAGTGTCAAAACAAGGTCTATGCAAAATTTCTATGGTCACTATGCTTTCATCTCTACAATAGAACCAACTAACATTGATCAGGCTTTGAATGATGAAAATTGGATTATAGCAATGCAAGAAGAGCTTAACTAGTTTGGAAGGAACAAAGTATATAAATTAGTTCCAAAACTAAAACAATGTTAATGTAATTAGAAATAAATGGGTGCTCAGAAACAAACTAGATGAGAGTGAGTTAGTTGTAAGAAATAAGGCACGATTAGTTGCTAAGGGGTACTCGCAAGAACAAGGAATTGACTTTGACGAATCATATGCCCCTGTAGCTATATTAGAAGCCATTAGAATATTACTCGCTTTTGCATCCTATAAGAACTTTAAGTTATTTCAGATGGATGTAAAAAGTGCATTTCTAGATGGATATTTAAGTGGAGAAATGTATTAGAACAACCTCCTGGTGTTGAGAATAATGATCAACCCGATTATGTCTATAAGCTCACCAAGGCATTGTACGGTTTAAGACAAGCTCCAATAGCTTGGTATGAGAGGTTGAGCAAATTCTTAGTTGATCATAAATTCAAGAGAGGAAAGATTGACACTACTTTGTCTATCAAAAATATTGACAAAGATATCTTGATAGTTCAAATTTATGTGGATGATATTACATTTGGAGCTACTGATGAAAAATTTTGTCAAAATTTCTAAAAGATCATGCGGGCTAAATTTGAAATGAGTATGATGGGAGATTAAATTACTTCTTTGGATTACAAATCAAGCAAAGAGATGATGAAAAATATATTTGTTAATCCAAATATACTAGAGAGATGCTTAAGAAGTTCAAAATGGAAGAAATTAAGGCAGCAAGCACTCCAATGAGTACATCAATAAGGCTGGACAAAGATGAAAAAGGTAAACTCATAGATCAAAAACTATATCAAAGTATGGTTGGATTCTTCTTTACCTTACTACATCTAGACTAGATATTCTCTTTTGTGTATACTTATGTGCTAGATTTCAATCGAGTCTTAGAGAATCTCATCTTACTGTAGTGAAATGAATCTTTAAATATCTATTTGACACACTAAATATAGGACTCTATTATCCTAAGGGAATTGGTTTTGAACTCATTGGATATTCAGATGCTGATTTTGGAGGATATAAAGTTGATACAAGAAGTACTAGTGGAACCTATCAATTTCTAAGCAATAGTCTAGTATAATGGCTCTCTAGAAAATAAACTAGTGTTTCTCTCTCTCTAGCAAAGGCTGAATATATAGCAGTTGAAAGTTATTACACTCAATTATTGTGGATGAAACAGCAACTTCTTGATTATGGACTAAGCTATATAGACATACCCATTAAATGTAACAACACTAGTGTTATATGCTTGATAAAGAATCCTGTTTTATATTCGAGAGCTAAGCATATAGAAATTAGGCACCACTTTATTAGAGATCATGTTGAAAAACATGATATATGTCCAAAATATGTGACCACAAGTGCTCAACTTGCTGATATTTTTACTAAGCCACTGTCATTAGATGTCATATATAAGATTAGACGAGAATTAGGCATGATTAATGTGATGATCTAAAAGTGAAATCTCTAATATTTTGGTGCTTCAAATTACAATGTTGAATATGCTATCTTGAGGCTAAACTTCGTCTCAAATGAAGTACATTATTCATATAGAGTGCTCTATTTGCACTTCATCTAAATTTTAATTTTTAAGGTTAAGTACACTTCATTTTCTTGCTAAAATTAACTTACAGCTATCGTTGTCACATCAAACTCTATTTTTAGTGTGAGTTATTCTGCCTTTTTTGGTAAATCACATCATGTACCTCATATAGACCCCATTTCAAGTCTATTTTAACCCATGACTAGCAACTCTTCTCCGCACCACAAAGATGAAATACCTCAAAGGAAGAGCAATTCGAAAGAAGATATGGAAAGCAGACCGTCGTGGTGGAAATTGAAGCATCCAAGTATGACTCTTCACTTCTCTTGCTAGGACGATATTACTTCTGCTTATAATAATATTCCAAATTATTTCTACCATCAGAAGTATTTCTCTTCAAGATGTGGCTTTCAAGAATATAACTCATATCTCAGCCACTTTTGCCCCTGGATCCAACCTCATCATTGGCTTGGGCTCTTGAAGAGAGGGGAAAGGAGGCTCCAAGAGCCTCATTATCATCCCCTTCCCCTCTTTCCTTCCTTGAAACTTTGTATCTCACTCACTATGATACAAAGTTTTCCACCACCACAACCCCCTCCTTCGCAGTCTCACACACAACCTCTCCTGCTCTGTCCACGCAGGCTAAGTTGTTTGTCTTCATGTCTGTAGCTTTGTTTGTACTGAAATGAAATGACATATTTTCATTATTCTCTGGCTACTTCTCTTTGTGTGAGTATCTTACTTAGATTGGATGTTTCTTTTGCTTCCAACAAAAAAAGGTAGAGGAAGACTATACAAATGATCTCAAAAAGAAACATTGCATAATCTTTAACTAATCAAGATGAGAACATTTCAAATAATTAGGGGGAGAATATATAAAAAAAAGATAGGCAAACATCATAAGATAGCAACTTGTGGATTGATTAAACATTACAAGCATTTTTTTATTTGCATACATTTAGGGGGAGATTATCTTTTATGATATAATTTTTAACCAAGTTTTATCATCATCAAAAAGGGGGAGAATATTGTTATAAATGCATGGTTTTGATGACAAACAAAACTTGATTAAAGATTATGTACTAATGATTATTGCTAAGATTTTAGCATGCAGAATTAAGTTGTAGGTCTTAAGAAAAATGAGCATAGAAAACATGTTCCATGGCGATAAGGCTTCTGCAAACAAAGAAGCAAAAGATGAAGTATCACTAATAGACAAAGCACGAATGAAAAGGATTCGGCTGTTTCCATTCGTCTATCAAATTGGAAAATTATATCTGATGAATGCAAAATAGTATGCATACAACAGACTTCGTCTATCACAAGTAAGCTACAGTTAAGCCAATGGTCATCGGAGGTAAATGGAAAAAGGAGTAAAGGTCTTCCAGTGGAGCAATGAAAGGATGTGTGGCAGAGCAAAGACTTTGTCCATTATAAGTGAGCAAATGATATGTTGTTAATAGACAAAGCAGAAAAGTAAGAATCATATGACAGAAGCAAAACTTCATCTATCACAGTTAAGCTAATGATTATCTACTGTCAACAGAAAAAATGGAGAAATGAGAACTATATGGCAGAGTGAAAGGTTCATCTAGTGGAGCAATAAAGTTTTTTCTATTCAAAAATAAACTCAGCAAATAATCCAACAGACAAAGTCATATAGAAAATTCGTCTGTGCCTTGAAGCTTAGTCTGTCACTTATAATAGACAACCTATCAAACAATGCAATGAAGGAAATTAATCTGCACTCCAATACTCCATCTGTTCTTACAACAAATAACTCAACAGATGAAGTGCTGAAGAAACAAGATATCCGTGCTTCTACAGTTCAACAAACAAAGCAATAGAAAGGATGATTCGTCTGCTAGCAATGGGTAGGGAGGTCCATCTACTACTTACGAAAGACAAACCAAAAGATGAAGAAATTTTATCTTATAAATAATTGGATAGGGACTTTGTCTGTCATAAGTAAAAAATGAGCAATGGTCAGGATGAATCATTAGTCTTCACTCAGCATTAATAACGTTCTTTCCATGTTAATGAAAAAAGTCACCCATTGCAGCAAATCTCGACAAGAGCTTATTAAGAAATAAGAAATCATCTTCTCCAAGGATGACACTGCAAGCATTTCAACATACAAGGATTAAGCAGAAGTCAAAGAATTCAAAATACGCTAATCAAAATGTCTTCTGTCATTAATGAAGCTCACCTACCACCAACGACTAGAGTTCAAAGTAGCTATAAATGAAACATTATTGAAGCTAGAGCAATGAACCAAGTATTGAGAAAATTATTCAAAATCTTCTTGAGAATATTTACTGATCTCAGCTAAACCTTTTGCAATCCTTCAAGAGTCAAGAGCCTTATATTCAAAATCTTTCTCAACTTTTTTTGAAAAATCTCAACTACCTTTGAGAAGATCATCTACTTTTGCACTCAATTCTCAGAAACCCTCCCCTATGATTACTTAAAAATTCTTATGCTTACATTTCTACTATTCGTTTCTTATAAAGTTCCTTGAGCTAGTGGTTGAGACTAGACTCAAGAAGAGCTGTGACTGTCTGAGTGTAGACAAGAGCTATTTATTAACGTCCCCCTAGAGCTGGAATCTAGAAGAGTACTGGAAGCACTGTGAATATGTCCCCTAGAGCTAAAATCTAGAATAGTGCTGGGAGTACTATTTATGCCCCTTAGAACTAAAATCTAGAAGAGTGCTGGGAGCACTACTGTATTTCTACTATTGGGAATAGTGGAACCCAAGACA
Source organism: Pouteria campechiana (assembly GCA_036873735.1). Lineage (NCBI taxonomy): Eukaryota > Viridiplantae > Streptophyta > Magnoliopsida > Ericales > Sapotaceae > Pouteria > Pouteria campechiana. The sequence goes on from JAYJMB010088118.1 coordinate 11,754, forward strand.
TTAAGAGAAAAGTGTTCTTGGAAGAGTGAAGTAGAATATTTACTCGAACTACTATAAAAATCATTGGGTATTATTTATTTATGCCTTTGTTGATTGAGTGATTGACTGCTAGAGGGACAATTAATCCTAAAGGGGTTGAGAAATAATTTTAAGTACCCAATTCACCCCTCCCCTCTTGGGTTTTTGCCTTACCTTCGGGACCAACTAATATATGCTTAAGTTAAATGATATGGTAATTAAGGTGGAAAGAATTAAAGATTAGAGTTGAAGGAAACATCAAGAATAACTGCTTAGAGAGGGGAGCCGCCTATACCACAAGAGCCCATATGCCAAGCGCCTGCCCAAGAGCCGCCTCCCAATTTGAAAGGTTAAAAACCTGGGTGATGATTCGCTTCTTATTCTCTTTTCCTCTTCTTCTCCAGCCTCCTTCAACTAAAAAATGGTTGTGCCTGTGATTGTCCATCCTCCGTTAAACCCATTTCCTTGAAGCTCTACAACCTCTAGAAGCTCTAGAAGGCCTCAAGCCATAGATATTGAAGATAACCCTTCTTTCCATGCAAATGTCAATGAAGAAGAAAATGTTAGAAGAAATGAAGAAGGGAGAAATGCATTTGATTTGAAATCACAACCCACAGAGATTGATGGGAGAAAAGTCCCCATTGCAAAATTTCAACCCAGAAATCTTCCACCTCATTACTTTGGTAGTGAAGATAAAAAGTTTAATTTTACACTTCAATGTTGGGAAGGCCAGTTCATGTGCAGAGAAAAGTAGATTTGGAATTTCTTGATCAATGTAACTCAAATATTTGTGCTATGCTCAATTATCAAGGATGGACTGAGTTGTTAGAATATGATGCACCTATATACAGAGAGTTAGTGCTCAGATTCTATTTCAATTGTAGTCCAAGTTCTTATGCATCTACGGTAAAGGGAGTAGAAATAGACTTCAACACTCATATGCTATCTCCCTAAGAGAATTTGGAGAAATTTTAGGAGTCCCTACACAAGAAGGAGAAGAAGAAGAAGCGATCAAGAAAAAAGAAATATTCAATAATTTATCCATTGAAATAGGATACACCTCAGCCCATACTTTTATGAGAATAAGGGATTTGAATATTAAAGTTAGAATGCTCAAGAAAGCTTTAGAAAACATATTCATGCCCAAATTAGGTGGAATAGAACATGTAGTTGCAAATGAGGTAAGAGTTCTATGAAAAATTTATACCTACCAGAAGGTTAGCTTGCTGCACCTAATGTGCAAAGCCTTTAAGCATATGCCACAAAGGACAGATAATGTTGATCCATATGGTGTGTGGTTAACAAAAGTTTTTGAGCACTTTCAAGTTTCTATAAGTGGAGAATCTTACCTGAAAACGTCTCCATGAAAGAAATATTAGGTAGGAGCCACCATGTTAAAAAGAATGGGAATTTTGACTTCTGATTATTTGGCTAAAATGATAGAGAAAAATCAATGAGAAATGGAGGAAGGTGAGAATGAGGAAGATGAAAATGAGAAAGAAGAAAGTGAAGAAGGAAGAGAGGATGAGGAGGAGATGAAGTAGAAGAAAGGAATGACATGTTCAGCCCCACTGTAGAGAGATGTATCACCTCCTAGAGCCTCACCAACACCATCTACCCACGGATCATCAGCCTACACACTTCTATCAATGGAAGTAAAGGAACTAAAATTGGAAATGAGAAGATACGTAGAAGAATTCAAGGGCATGCAGGAAAGAATAGAGAACAAGTTAGATGCACTCATCTCACACTTTGGGATAGCTCCACCTACTTCTACACATGAGCCTACACCATCCACTATTCCACTCCCCACTAATCAGGATCTAGAGCCATCCTTCACAATTGATGAATTTGTCACTACCTAGGCTACTACTCAAGAAGATCCTATAATCCCTTCAACCAATACAGACCCTCATGCTATCTCATAGGGATCTCAATTCTTCACTTTGTAAAAGTATTGCTATATGTGTATTTGTTTGAAGAATGTAATGAGAAACATATGTTTCTGTGAAAATTCTCAAACCGGGTTGATTGACTTATAGTCTTTCTTAACATAAATCTCAATGGTTTATATTATCTTTATGACAGTTATGATATATAAATGTTTATTATTTGTGTCGAATGGTTTAAGCTCAATCGAGATATTATTCTTAAAGCATTTTGATGATTTTGATAAATATGACTTTCATGCATCTTTAAGAATGATATGTGAATTGCTTCAATTTTTTATATAAATATAAAAAAAGATTTCAATACTTAAAGTTGCCTCTTAAACTTACATGCAAAAGATTTCCACTTTATGTTTTTTGCAACCATTTTCAAAAACACAAAATTAAATAGCATATTATGGTAATACCTTGAATGATAAAGGAACCTTATCTCATTTTTGTATTACCAAAAGGCAAACCAATCACATTCTCATATTCTCGCAATTTGCCTCAAGTTTTCAATAATATGATTATGTTTGCAAGATCAAATATATAACTATGTATTTCTTTGGAATCCCACTAGTTTCCTTATACTTATATCCTTTTAAGAAACCCAATGAGGTAGGGGGAGCTTTCCCTTTTGTTTATCAAACACAAAAATAGCATGCTATTGCCTTCTTCCATTTGCTGAATCTTTTTGATGCTGCCAAAAAGTGGGAGAAGGAAGACTTATTTAAATCAAAATGAAAAAGAGAAGAAAATAATAAGTCTCTATTTAGGTTTCATAAAAGTTTCTGTTTAGGTTTCTGTTTGACAAACTACTCAGGCTTATAAATTCCATAAGCTTACAAGTCTTTGTTTCTATTAGGGAAGTTTAGGTTTCTGTTTATCAAACTCCATAAGCTTACAAATTCTGATTAGATAGGGGGAGTTTGCAAAAATGTCTCATTAGCAGGTTCTTAATAATCAGAAGTTTTCAAGTTTTTCCATCACTAAAAAGGGGGAGATTGTTGGGTTCACTGTGCATGATTTTGATGATAACAAAACTTGGCTTAAGGATTAATTTTTGCTAATGATGCCTTTAATATGAGAAACTTGAAGTATGCTTGGATTGAGCATCCTTTGGTAAAATTACCATTTATTCAAGCATATTACACAAATTATTTTAGGGAATAAAGGATCCATCGTGATCAATAATATATTAACCTTGCTTATCATATGTTGGATCATGGATGTATTTCTGCTTAAACATAAGCATGTATTTCATAGAGGTATCATCTTAAGATTTACTTGATATGATATGTGAGCTTGAGAAAATCATAATGGATAAACACATCCTGATAAACATGCTTTATGTGAGTAAAAGTTTTTATCCATGTCTTACAACTTGAGAAAAGCATAATAAATAAATACATCCTAATAAGAATGCTTCATAGACATACTTCATTAAATTTATTCTTGTTCAAAGCTGAATTCAAATTTTTATTCATGTTTGAAAGCTTATGAAAACTATATGGGTAAAAGTGTTTTAATTCATAATAAATAAATTCCAAATTTCACAAGTGGCAAAGTGCAGAAATGTTGAGTGTAGAACTGCAGTCACTTGCCATAGGTGCCTGTGGATACCGCCTGCTATCCATAGACAAAGTACTTCATTTGAAGATATGCCTCCCAATTCATAACCACCTTCAAATATCGCCTATATGGCAGTAACTTGGCGCAACCGCTTGCGATTTGAGAATAAGGTAGATGTGTAAGTTTCACTTGGAGCAGTCACCTTCCATATCGCCTAGCCAACAATCACTTGACATAGCTGCCTGCCACTACCGCCTGCCGACTTCCAACATTCAAAAATCCAAACATTACAAGCCTCGAAGTTTCTTCCCACTCCTAATGGTCATATTTTTTAAGTTCTATTTAAAGGGAAGCTAAGGGACAATTCAAGGTTGAAGAAGTAAAGAGATTGAGCTTGATACCTTCCACAAATCATTGCATTGCCAGGTCAAGAGTTTTAAACTTCAAATATAATTCAAGCGCTTCATTTTTCTGTATCCATTCATGGCCTACTTCTTCAATGTATCCAAGGGAGATCTTGTGTGTTACAAAGAGTTACTAAAAGATTAAGTCTTCTTAGAGATTGTCAAGTAGCTTGAGGTCTCTAAGTAACAAAGGTAAATCAACCAACAAGAAACCCATTCAAATCCTCCAAGTGTTTTCACTCCAAGTGTTGCCAAATCAAAGAGCTTCAATGCCACATCAACACTATATCAAGGAAGTTCAAAATCACTATAATGTACTTATTATGTTGTTATTTTATTTGTATTTTAACTATGTGTACTCATTAGCCTAGATAGATATATATCATTGTGCAAAAAAATACCTATAAAGGTAGAGTTTCTGGTTAGCTCATGAAACCAGAGTTATGCCCCCTAGAGCTGAAATCTAGAAGAGTGATGGGAATACTAGTTATGCCCACTGGAGCTGGAATCCAAAAGAGTGCTGGGAGCACTAGCTATGCTCCCTAGAAATGGAATCGAGAAGAGTGCTAAAAGCACTATGTTTATGCCCCCTAGAGCTAGAATCTAGAAGAGTGCTGTGAGCATTACTTATACTTCTACTATTTGATATAGTCGAACCCAGGATACAAGGTGTATGTATTCTTGGAAGAGTGGATGTAAGGACGGGGTACTCAAACCAATATAAAAATCTGATTGTTTATGTGTTTGATTGCTTTACTAGTTGTGCGCTTTATTACTTTATTATTCATCTCATATTGCGTAGCATACAAGCATGAAAAGAGAAAAATTGATTTCATAAGGGTTAAGCAATAATTTTTAAAGACCCAATTTACCCCTCCCCTCTTGAGTTAAGTCACCTTATGGGAACCAACAAAGGGAACATGTGAGGCTCCAAAAAGAAATGAAGGAATTGGAGGTAGTGGGTAGTACTAGGGCGAATGAAGAGGAAGGTGAAGCTAGATCGACCATAAAAGGTTATGCACCCAATGGCAAATAGAATGGATGTAATGCCAACTGTTAGGAACCAACTAGCCTATGGAAAGATTGTAGATATTGAGGAGAAGGATGATGAAGTTGGACTAATCTAGGCTAAAGCTTGCTCGAAGGGAACCTAGGGAGATAGAAATGAAATGATCAAGCGGCTAAAAGGGAAGAAATGTAGCATCGAGGGATTCCCAAAAAATACCTTCAGGCATGGGATACATGTGGAATTCCTCTACGATGATGGGAGAAAGGTAAGGAAAGGACTTCTCAATGACCATGGTTAGGCAAGAGCAACAATCGAAAGCAAGCAAGAAAGCAAAAGTGACTGAAAAATGTTGAACAAGTGAAAATGTTCTTTCCTAAAAAGGCTGCTTTGGAGAGTTTCGCAAAAAATTGGGAAACCAGAAATTGGGAACCATTTGTCAGTCACACATTTGAAAATAAGGAATGATGCAGAAGGCCCATGCTAACCAGGAAAGGTACCATGGGACCTTCAAGGAGAAGGCGCACCAGAACCACTAAATGTAGACATCACATCATGCCCAAAGCCTGGGAACATATTGATAAAAGTGGTAGAGTGAGAGGAGGAAAGCCTTAGGAGTGAAAGCATCGAACTAATGCTATCGTAGAACTGTCCGATTCACTCTACTGCAGAAATACAAGGTTAATGTCATTATGGGAGTGCTAGAACAATGCTCTTAAGGAAACATCAGATTAATGATTAGAATAGAAGCCTCCTAGATAATCAAAGATTTAGCTGTTGAGCAGGTCTACGAAATTGAATGGACCGTGGGACAATGGAAGGAATTAGGGCATATGGAGATATTGGAGCCGATCAGTTATGTTTTGTGAGCAGATAACAAAGCACCCTCGAACACAAGGAGAAGCGAAAGCATGAAAACCATTAGGAGGTTATAAAGGAAAGAAAATCTATGGGATCATTTGCAAAAACCCAGAAGCGCATAATTAAACTAAAATAATTTCATGATATAAGTGTGGAAGGACATGCAAGAGACAAAACTAATCTGAAATTCTATTCCATAAAGAGAGTACGCTTGCCTTCTAGCTTCTCTTGTTATAAGTGTAAGGCTCCCAGGTTAACACATGCAAGAAGGAGAAAAGAAAAAGAAGGCTTCTATCTACTGAGTCAAGGTCTCGATAACAGCTTGAGCTTCTTTATCTGTCCACAAGCCTCAACCAATTCTTCCTCCAAGGATCGGATGTGGTCTAGTGACTGTTCATGACCAATGACATGCTTTGTCAAGCTTTGGTTGGCAAGGTAAAGGTTGAACCAAGTGGACTGGTATAATGTCTCTCATCTTTTGATCTCCCCATACAAAAATTGAATTTGTTTAGAGAGCTAGGAATTTAGGCTCGAATCACTTGGATACATGACTAAGGAAAATCTCAAGGCAAGATCAAAAGATGAAAGGGGCCCCCATTTAAGGATAATGGCTAGGAAGTCTAAAGGGTTTTGAAGTGAATTTTGAAGTGTTCTATATTTAGTCACAATTAAGATCCCCATTTACTTTATCAGTTATCAATGGCGCATGATGATTCATAAAACAAAAATTGTCCCCAAAAATTTTCACAAAAGACAAAAGGACCCGGGAGTGGGCTTCACATCTTCTAGAGGGGGGACTACTGTTAGGAAACTCTAACGCTGAATAACCATTAACCAACTGGCATCCCACCACATCAAACTCCACCTAGTAAAAACATTTGCTACAGAAATTTCCCAGATAAACCTAGGAACATGCTTATGCAAGATTCCTAGAATACAAGATCCCACTTGCATACGGTTTGTGCAAATCCCTATGTATGTAAATTAAGGTAACCCACTCATGCTCCATAAGCACTAACTACTACTGTCAACCATCTCAAAGAGTTCCATTTATTGACTTGAGCATTAGAATGTTTATGCCGGGAACACCCCCAGTGTCCTTTAATGATTTTTGAGTTTTGCAGGGTTCTTACCAAAGTTATTTAGAAGATAAATTTGGGGACCACCCAAATAATTATGAATAAAATTTATTTTTGATGCACTCATACATGCCTTCACTTAGTTCAAAAAAATGTGCAAAGAAAGTTTTCCAATGAGTAGATTAAAAGTTTTATTTAAAAAATAGAAAAAAAGACTAGATTTTGATATCAAACATTTATACGAGATCCTAATTAGGGTAAAAAATGATAGATCCTACTAATAATAACCATACATATCCAAGCTAAGAGTTTTCATCAAATGGTAAATCTAATTATATTATAATTTATGTTGGGGTGATCAAAGGCTTAGATCTCGTACATGTGCTCCATGTTAAAAGAGGCATGGGTATTCATTAGTTTACAACAATGTACTCAACAATCTTGTCAAGAAAACTATGTTCTCAACTTATCATTCATGTTGGGGGAACAAAAGAACTAGTGCATTAAAGTTTTGGAATTTTTCCAAACCAAATATTCACCATTTTAACTGCTCAAGGAGATGCCATTGTTACTGGTATAAGTAAATTTTTTAACAACTTCTATAATAATGAGGTACTTATTATTATTGTCCCTATTATGTATGGGTGTAAGTCAGGTGGTTATGTTGGTCCCATTCAGATGGTGACTCAAGAAGGGGGGTGAATTGAGTCTTTAAAAATTTTGTCCAAATAATAATTAAAATGAAAGATTGAAGAAATTACTGATAACACAATGTACTTAGACTAATATTTTTATAGTGGTTCGGCCCTTCACTTGGGTTCCTACTCTGCTTCTCTGAGCTAACCTTCTCTGCTAAACTCAAGTTCCACTAACACCTTCTTTGATCAATAACTTTTTGATCAAACAAATACATCTGTTGGTTTCCAAGCTCACCAACTAACTTGTACAAATACTTAGTAAGTATTCTACTTGCTTTCACTATGCAGAGGCAAGTCCTTAACTTGCAGAAATATATAAAAATAAATGTATACAAATATTAATGCCTGTAATAGGCTGATTTTGTACAAGGTTTGAAAGTAGTAAACATAAATAATATAGCAATAAAATAATAAGATTCAATCTCTAAAAGTAGTTGAATGGATGACTTTGAATGCTTCTTTGAATGAACTGCAGTGGAGTTGAAATAGTGGTAGAAAAGTCTTGAAGACTTAGTAAATGCTCTCTCTTACTTTTCAGTATTATCTCCTGATGAGCCAAAATATAGATGGTTCGCAATCAGTCCCCGGCAACGGCGCCAAAAACTTGATGGTTGCCATCAACTCGACGGCTCAGGTTTTAAATAACCTCGCAAGTGCACGGTCGATGTGTAGTCTAGTGTGCTTATGCAAGGGTCGATCCC